>CM044555.2:10673568-10953568 GCA_024416835.2 Perccottus glenii | reverse complement strand
TTCAAACTGGGTTCAGTTTGTGACTTGGGCTCATTTATCTTTGATGTTTCCTGGTTGCGTTTTTCAGATAAAAGCAAAAGACCAATAACATCTTCCCCTTTTCTTTTAATACTTAACTTTATTGGTCTCAGCTGTAGTTGAGCCATTTCCCTTTCACAGTAACAGTGCTTTTAGAACAGATCTGGGTGTTCCTCTGGTTACTAATGCAAACAAATGTGAAATATAATCAGCTGTGTCTGGCTTCTTCTAATAGTAGACTATAAGTAAGGTTTTAAGTCTGTGAACAGCAGTGCAGTTGGTGAATGATTTGCTAAAGTTGTCCTTATCAGATCTGCCGCAGTTAATTAGTAATGTCATAGTTGTGCTTAAAGACCTTAAATGAACTTGTAATGACACAAACCCAAAGTAGGTATTTGTAACGTACTGTATAACTCCAGTTTGACTTTGGATGTTTGCCAGTGACATGTACTCAAATGACTTGGGTGTGGTAGACCTACTGAGCCTTCAATTAGAGATAAGTAATGAGAATATTTACAGTAAAGGTGGGGCATGTCGTTTTTGTTGGCATCGCTTTGTGAAATTGTAGAAACCAAGTGGGAATCAGGTCAGATGAGAACTGAAGTTCATTTTACAAAATACAGGTAGACCTGAGCTGGGATCCTCAGGTTCAATGGTACATGCTCAACCAGTTAAACCAACGAGGTGCCTCTTAGAAATATATCTTTTTTTAATGACATTAATGTCCATTAATGTCCGAGATGGTGTGCTCATAGGAAACAAAAGCAGGAAAAGCAGTGCTCAGTTTGTCAATGGGCCTTTGTAGAAACAGGACCTAGGTTCTCTTTATGTTTCCAAGATGCAAATGCAAAGAATGTTATTACAAACACTACTGCAAAATTATTTTGATCAGTGCAACTTTTTCAGTGGGATTCTACAAGACTTTTCAGCCTTTTAAGTGTTATTTCTTGTAAAATTGTCAGGGGAAAGTCCAGCCGCATTAGTGGCAGCTGCTGTACAACAATTCAACAACTGAAGCATGACAGACTCCATAGTTTTGAGAAGAAGTCTGTTTAAAGCAGGAGTTGAATATTGTCTCTAGTTACACACTGCAGGGGCCACGGCTGTACATTTAAATTTAAACTGTCCCAAACCGCTTTATTCCTGTTGTATGACTCTTGAATCTCAGCCGGCGCACTGTGAACATCACATGGGCCTTTAAAAAGACTGGTTTCAGTATCACAGCTGTGACCTTCATAAAACAGAGCTGGACAACAGGTGGGCATCATGTGTGTGCTAATCTTCCACATTATGGTTGTTGATAACAGACACTGCGCAGGCTGCTGGGTTAAAATGCAGTAATTTAATATGGAATACATCAGCAATGTGATATTTGCAGCAAAGGTTGGGACGATTCTGCTGATGCTAAGAATAGAAAACGTCCATCATTCACTTTGGTTTCTGTTACCAAAAGAATTCAGGGAGCACCGCAGACCTTCCAAAACAAGACATTGGGCGTCCACTGAGGGATTTTAGGATTACTTTTTTCTCCAGCGCCTACTCCTTACTAAGGGCATGAAAATGTGGATTGTATTTCGCTGTGACAATCGAGCCAAATCTAGAGGACAAGGTCATGAATGTACAACCTTCCACTTTTCAAAGATCATCCTCAACCAGCATTAGCCTCTGCGACTGAAGGGCTGGGCCACAAGACATTGCCCTGTATACTGTAGATCAGACTGGGGTGTCTGTAAAGATCTTTTAAAGACATGTTCGGAATGGGTAGCCCAAATCTGAATTCAAGATTGTTATTTTTAAATAATATGACTAAAAAAGTAATGTATTTGTTTTATTTACATACATTTAGTAGACACTTTTATTCAAAGCGACTTACATTAAGGTTCCATTCATCAGTGTTACAGCTGGAACACCACTGTAGGACACCCAACCCTTAACCCAAGGAGGGTTAAGTGTCTTGCCCAAGGACACAACAACAGTATGAACTGTGGGGAGAGCGGGAATCGAACCACCTACCTTCTGGTTGAAGGACGACCGCTCTACCACTGAGCCACTGTGCCTGTATTTGATCAATATTTGAACACAGACATAATTGTTTACTTAACTGTGTTTGCTACAAATAAAGTTCATTCACTTTCGTCAAATGAGAAAACTAGTGGATGTATGTGGATTTTTTTTGTCTTCTTTAACCCTGGCACAATATAAAATCTCTTATTTTTTTGCACCATTTAGTGTTTAGTATCCCTCATCCTCTTTATCTGCTAAAACATCACCAGCCCTGCCCCCCTACCCCCCGCCTGCTCCATCCTGCTTCAGGTGCTGCACAGCCAGGCCTGTCATTAGTGTAATTTGCAGGAGCGCTGGCGAGTGGCGCACCTGTTGCCCCTGTGCCGCCTGCAGCCGCGCTCCCTCAGCTGCTGACAGGCCTTCCTACCCATAATCCAATCTGCTCCACCGGCGCAGGACAAGGGCATCTTTTTTCTACCTCATGTCTCCCCTTGTGTTCTTGCACCGGGCGCGCTCCTGATGGCCCATTATTGGACCATTCATAAAAAGTGGCAGCCAGCGCCCACCTGCTGGAGTTTTACAGCTATGGCTCTCACAGGCCGCTCTCAACCTGCTCCAAAACTCAGCAGAGGCCCCTCAGACGTCCACAGGGCAGCCACCAGTTTCCACACAATCCATTTGGATTTGAAACAGCGCCAGGAGGAAAATCAAGTGACATGGGCCACACAGAGCGGGAGGGGCGTAGAAGGGGGAATATGATCCCACTTGATTGTTGAGGGTTTATATAGCGAGTGATGACAAAGTGCTTTATGACTTTGCAGTGTTCGCTGGGCCCTGCGATTGAAGCCTTATACAGTCAGCGGCCCCTGGTGACCTTGGCTTGTCAAACGTCCTCATTTTCACCAGGAAAGAGCTGGAAGACTGCTCCAGAGGTGAGCCAGGCTTCTTTAGTTTCACTGCAGAGAAACTTGGAAGGCTGTGCTTTAACATTACATAATTGGAAAACTGAGAAGAGACATCAAACATTTGAAAGACATGCATTAAAATCTACAAATCTACAAATCTACATTGTTTACAAATAGAAAACTAGGAAATTGTCTGAAAAATCTAAAAAAAAGTGGTAACCTTTGTTCTTATTCTGGAGTGCCTCTTAATGCTTCTTTTTGTCCTTCACACAATCTTTTCCAAAGTTTAATTCAGCAATATTCTTTCTTTCAAATCTGTGCGGATGAATTTTCCTCTGTCACAAATTTGACTCCATTTCTAAATATGCCCATGGAAATCCTGTCTTATGCAACTCCACAGTACAAAGAGTACAAGATTTTCACAAACACATGTTGAACAGTGAGTCTGTCACTGCAGATGGTGATAACATCAGTCAGAATGAAGATTCCCGATCAGTAAATGGATATTTCCCGAGGGCTGAAGCAACCAGTGGCTTTCTGTGAGCCTTGTCACACATCAGGTATTACATCCGATTGTTCCCAGCTGTACCTTATCTCAGCGGGAAGAGGAAAGAGAGGCATTACATCCACGTGCCCCCCCTCATCCTCCATTGTCCGTGACCTTTCCTATATGCAAATGTATGGACAGGGATGCTTCCTGTTTGTAAGCAACACTAAAGCTGGTTGGTGGCAGTGTTTGCTGAAGCTTCAAATGTAAGAACAGATTTCACAACACACAACCGTTGATGAATAAACCAGATTCGAATAGGGATTGATGCTTAAGGACGGTTTTGGAGATGATGTGGGTAAAAGGGGGTGTCCTCGCTGTGTGACTGGCTGCTAAGGGCTAACAACGCTCGCATTGATCTGAGGAGACACTCGGCCCTCTAACCTGCTGAGTGCTCAGTTCCAGTGAACAATAGAGTTCACAGCACGTCGATACACTATCCTATTGAGTGCTCCCCGTTTAGCAGCAAGATTGATGAGGTTAAGGCTTCCAACCAGGGAGCCAAATGGTGTCAAAACCAAGGTGTTGCTTTGGACAAACAGTTCCTCATTGCACTACTGAACAAACAGGCAGCAACGAAAGGTAGGAGGTGGATTTATAAAGGCGTGACATCTCTGAACCGCTGGATGGTGTTTAAGAGTCTAAAATGGAAATGAGAGAGTGTCATATGTGGCGCTTTCTGAACAGGAGCCCGCTGCAAATCCCCTAAGACACTAAATGATGTACAAGTGGATTTATTACAGTTGGACCCAATAAATCTAAGGTTGGCCTGAACTCCAGGGAGAGGTTAATGGATTACAAAGGGATGTGGTATCGAACCCCGCAGAAGTTTATATACCTCATCAATATGTGAAATGCTATTGATCATTCAGGCCTTGATAAATTTAATTCATACGCTTGATAATGCATGGCGCTGTTTGGAATGTCCCAGAATGAGGGAAAAGCTGCTTTTTTTCAGAGATGAGGATGGGGCAGGGTATTGGCAAAGCTATAGAATAAAGCAAACATTTGAGGAAAGGAATTAAAATGGTGTTTGATTTATAATGTAGTGGGTGCCTCCAGGAATCAGTCAATGTTTGTGTGTAAATTGGAAAAAAAACGTTTGATGCCTATTAATTTTATTGCAACTCAATCCAGTTAAAAGTTAATTAGTGACAGCCTTAACAAAAAGCAGGTCTGTACAAGCTTAGTACCATTAGTAATCAGACCACATTTACATTGTCCATATTTTGGTCTAAATGTCTGTATTTATGTATGCATGGGCCTTTGCTCTAAGACAAACTTCTGTCTTCAGGGAGACAAATAAAGAAATAAAGAATACAGAAACTCTGACATTGGAACTGTGAGGGTAAAGTACAATATTTATGAGGCTTTGTACAACTTTGGATAATCGAAATACCTTTAAAAAGCACCATAATGACTATTCAATCAATCTATGCTTATGTGAAAGTGTACCCTTTAATACATTAAAAAAAAAAAAAGTAGTTCTATCACAGCCATACCAGTCCATCTAAAACTATGAGTAGTATGTACTTATGACAACTATGACAAGATAGGAATCTGGGATGGTGGCTTTTTGTAAACACACTTACTATCTTTGTTGGTTCCAATAAAAGGGTTTACACCATGAGTCAAAATACCAGTATCTATTATTCTATGATCCAGACGTGTCTTTTGTGTTTGCATCTTACATTCCTCGGTCTTGTCAATTCCCCTCACCGCTTCCCTTTCTACACTAAACAAAGAAAAACACAAAATCTGAGAAACCCAGGCTCACCATACTGAAATCGAAAGTCCACCTACAGGAATAAACAAGCTTCACTCATGTACGATGTTTAACTATGTCACCAAGTAATTTCAAGAGTGAACTCTGAAACTGGGCAAAAGTCCCTTCACAGTCATGCTTTCTGAAAGTTCAGTAAAAAAAGTGACTCATCGTTCTGCTTACTGTACTACCACTGTAGCTACAGACACATTCAAAACTAGTCTGGGAATCACTAACTGTATCTAAAGTTTATGTATTTGTATAATTCGCAGATGCGCCACAGCTTCAGGAGATGCTTATTTAAATCCAGGGAAAGTTCTGTCATTTGTATCTGAATCAGTGAAAAGGTTAATGTGCAATAAAGTAGTATCAATGCAATATAGTAATACGAGAATAATGTGTCAGTGGGTCCTGTATTAAAATGTTATGATATTGTGGATTCATGAAAAAATGCAGATAAAAGACAAACGTAAAAAGGATTTTCAAAATGGTTTTAGGCTATTTTGTTTTGAAATATAATGCTTTATTACAGTTATGTACAGTTGTGGCTTTAGTTCAGGTGGTTACAGCAGGTTACAGTCAATTATCATTCAGTAGTTTAAAAACTGACACGTCTTGAAAACACAGACCTATGGCATAGTTCCACTCACACACAAAACAGATCAAAAAACTAAAACTGCATGTGACAATATTGCGGTCTTATGGTTCTGCCTCTGCCTTTTGTCTGTCCATGTGATGAAGGTGGGAACGGCACAGCAGCTGATATCCCTTTCTTCTCATTCATGGACTCTTCTTGTTTGCTGGAGACAAGAGTGAGTAATTCAATAAGTCAAGGTATTCATTTATTGCTTTCTTTTTCAATCACGGGGCATTTTTTTCTATTTTTTTTTTTATACTTCCCCAATACACCTCCACAAAGAGAGAAAACAAGTGCAACTTCTACAACTTCAGCACTCATCGTCTTTCTGGAGCTTAATTACAAAATATTGGCAACGTTTTCTGTAAAGATTACTCACTGTGGGAGGCCCTAGATAATTTGGACCCGAGGGTTTGTCATGGAAAATAATACAATGCAACTGGGCTTTCAGTATTAGATTTCCGCTTTTAGCCTCCTTGACATTTCAAGCCGCATGAACTAATACATCTGTTATTTGTTGATCATTTGATTATTAACATACTTCACAAACCAAATCAGCTGCCCTGCTGGAGACGCAGACACAGCTCAGGCAGACTGTCTGGGTTTTCTCGCCTGCCACACACAACACAACACAACACACTCACAAAATTTAGCCCTCAGTGAAAAAGGAAAGCAGAGGGAAAACACAAAACATTTATCTTCCCCTCCTTTGAGCGAATGAGGACTCTGACATCGGCCTGGAACAACGGCCGTCATCACATACTAATCTCGAATTTCAGAGCTTTTATTTCACCCAAATGCCACCCTGCTGGCCTTGTGAATTATTGACAGACTGACACCAATGCGAAAGGACACATAAAAGAGGCTAAAAGCTCAGGCTCGAGAAGAGCGTGTCCTATCCTATTGCCATCAACAGAGACAAACCCCGCTAATGCTTCTCTGGAAAGGTAACGCTGATAGTAACTCCTGCTCAGAGGTGGGTAGTTACATGTACTCTTACACTTAGTTAACTTTATAAGGTTCACTTGTAGGAGTAATTTACTAGCACATATATACAGATAGATCTAACATGACATACTTTTGATTTATGAGACTCCAGACAAAATGTTATACACACTAAACGCAGTCAGACATTCAAATTGAGGTAAATGGAGCTTATAATCCTACTTACTGCCTTGTTTGAGCGTAAACAAATTAGTTGGACTTAATCTAGTTCAGGCTCAGTTTCACACCTGACAAAAATTGTTTTAGTTGCTCCAGTCATTTGAGGAATTTATCAAAAAATAAAGAGTATATTAGCAGCCTGTTCATTCAATACTCATTCATTTATTGCTAATAATTCAGTTAATTCAGATGTTTAACTTTAGTTATTTCAGTTAAACCTCTTGCTTGTGTTCAGACTTTGGTTACTCTACCCACCTCATCCCTCTAAACAAAATTTAGAAATACTGTACCTCTCCTGTCTCTGTGACCCAATTGTAAATGATGAGATCAAATCAGAACTGAAAGCATGACTTTTTTTCAATGCTATGGACCCACACCACATCCTGTGAAGAGCTTTTATTTAAGGAGTGGTATGTGAGTAAATAGTAAAGTGTGAACTCAGTGTAGCTTCTGTAGTAAGGCAAACCAGCAGCAGTCTACAAACAAACAATAGGGGTAAAGGAATTTTTTAAGCACAGATCCAATTCTTATAAACTTAAAGAAATAGATTTTTTTTTTGAGAATATAATACAGTCTGGAAACAAACAGGTGGCAGAACTGGGTCTTGTTTAGTCATAAGGCAAATGTTTACAAAAATGTCAGCCTTATGGTGAAATGTAAAAAAAACCTGTTTAAAAGGACTGCTGAACGGATAATCAGTTTAAGTAAAGTGCTTTATTTCTAATATTAGGTTGTTTTTTTGACTGCTCCTCTGTTGCTGGTCAGGAGCTCCATCAACAGTCCATCTAGGTCTAACTACAGTGCACATCCCTAAACTTAAACAAGCTGAAATAATACAAATCTCATCATTTCTCATTTCCAAGAGTTGGGGTACTTGGTTCAAAATGCAGTCTTTTAACTTGTGTAATGAAAAGTAAATGGAAGTAAGCCCCTTGTCAACTCAATGCTCCAGTATTTGCCGGGTTTGTGTCTTCTGAAACCTACGCCAAGTCCTCCATTTGCACAAGATGTTAAAATGTTAGAAAGAAGAAGAAACAGACAGTGAGAAGTGATAAAAGTGAAAGAAAGAACCAAAGCCACCAGTGCAGATGTGAAGCCAGTGTTTTTGTGCTTTTCTACTGAGGTCTAATCCACCTCGCTCTCATTGCTGGCCCCTTCAGGCCGCCGTAGTTTGTCCACCTGTTCGTTAATCTGTCCGTCCCCTCCTCGTCGATCCTCCGTCTGCAGGCTCAACTCTTCCTCCTCTTCTTCCACCACGTGGTTTACATCCTCATCTTGCTTCTTCTCCTCCCCCTGGACCTCCATGCGAACCTGGTCTTTGAGGTCCAAAGACAGTCCCGCAGAGTCCATGTCAACGTTAACGCCGTGGGCCCCATCTGGACCGTCCGGGCCGTCCTGAGGGCTGTGGTGAGCGTCTTTCACGGGGGAGGAGTTGGCCGACTCGTTACTGACAGGTGAGATGTCGCTGCTGCTGTTGGTGTGGTTGACAGATGGCGACGCTGGCGGCTTCAGGGGAATCTGCCACGACGGGATCTTGGGGATTGTGGGGGTGGACGGGAACTGCTTCCTGTGATGGGAAAATAGACAAAGAAGAAGTACAAATCAGAAGACAAAAATGTTTTTAGTGCAATGGAGTTTGAAAGAGAATGCACCTGTTATTATTAGTCTACAGAGGTTAAACATTAGATAACAATGGACAAAGAGAATATGTTACAATGTAAATTTGCAATGCACGAATGAAGCTGAAGAAGTTGGTAGAAGGATGAGTTAAAAGAGCCAGAAGTGAAAAACACATGAAAAAAAAAGAAAACAGTTTGATAGCTATTCTTCTTCTGTACCGTCTGATGCTAAAGGGCTGGTACTACTTATAATGAAGCACTGTTGAGAGTCTGACTCAGGAAAATACATCTTCAAAGATAAGCACACTGTCCCATATACTCCTTTCACACCAGACTCTCTTTGTGCTGTTTCTGCGACTGGCCCTGGTTCGGCTTTATGCTCCACAGCTTTAAGTCCCCAACAGAAGGGGATAATCAACTCAAAACAACAGGCAACATGACGCAGCCTTTAGATTACATGTGAGCTCCTCCACTTTTGCTTTCAACCATCCAGTGTGTATGGAAAGAACAGCAATATATCAAAAACTGATAAAAAAAAAAAAGGCATGGAGTCGGTTTATTTTGAAAGGTAACTGTTCAAGTGTGAATGACCGCTGATGAGCTGGGTATTCTTCACAACAAAAAGTAAAGCAAAGCAATAATCTACAGATGGACTTCTAATAAGTGAAACGGAGAAAATCGTGAGGCCATAATTATAATTGTAAAATAATAATTGACCTAATATTTTGAGATGTTTTTTTTGGATGTGAGCCATGCTTAACGGAAGCTACTCTCATATTCACATGAGATTTCGGGGCCGATTAATTTCTAATGTCTATTTGCTCAAATGCAGACGCAGACTGATCTTGTTTTAATTCTTGGGGAGGCACTAAAGAAAAACACAAAGGCCTGCATGTAGAATTATTTTTTAGGTGTAAGCCATATCATTTTATTCAGAAACTTGTATATTTGAAGTTTAAGTGGGAACACATTGTCAGATTAGGTTCGGTGTACAGCCACACAAGAAGAGCTCAGAGTAAATCAAATAATTACACCAGAGAAAATGTCTTTTCTGCCCAAACAAGCAGATGTTCTTCACACCTGGTAAGCACCATCTCATTGTGTTTTTTAATTATATCCACGGCTTTTAAGATCAAAAAAACAATGTTAAATCACAAAAGAATAAGCTCTTCTCAGTAGTTTAAAAATCATTTGAAAAAGAAGGGAACAACTTGTGAGACAGATGGTGTTACAGAGCCGTTATTTTGTGATTTAAGCCTTTGCCGAGAAAACTCATTGTAAGAGTCAGGATGAAGTCAAGAAAGCAAATGACAAAGGGATTATTACTGATTAGGATGTACGAGATGGAACAAAACATGCTCAACTAGACAGTTCAGAGGCAATTTTCATCGTCGCCGCTTTTCTGATGTACACCCTTACTTCAGGCTTCATTATAGATACTGATACATAATCATGCATGCTAATGGGCCAGACTGAGTCCGCCTGCGTCTGAATAGATTGGGAACAGAGCGGAAAAGAATCAGAGGCGGCTTGTGGCATATAGACTGACTTTTAATAACAGCAGGGCAAAATGCTTACACCTGACATTAACCTGTGGCAAGTGCCTGCACTATTTACACAAAGGTATGGCCAATGTTAGGTCACTGAAAATAGACATGTTTCCAATGAAAATATCTCAGTGATTGTATCTGTACTTTCTGTTTCAAAAGATCACTACAGATCAAAACAGCAAAGTTAAGATTACAAAGACATCATGCATCATGGTGAGTCTGTTTTGGTGAATCCTTCTAAACAGATAGATTGAACAATATCTGCCCCCTCTTCAGATCTGATCTTTTTCAGGGGAAAAAATGCACAAAAATATAATCATGGGAATTCTTAGGATGAGGTAAAGACCTCAGATGGACATTATACAACTTATTTTTCCGGGCCATCGGGTACTTTATATATATGTATGTATGTATCCATGCACAATGTGGGACATTTTCTGTTTTCACAGTGTTGATATGTTTCAAAAAGATTACACCTGGATTACAATTTGATATTTGCTTTTCATAGTTATTTATATAATTTTATTTAAGTTAAATTGAATAAAGATGTCCCCGATGCAACCTAAGTTTGTTTTATTGTTGCTGCATAAACAGCATCTGATAGTATTAATAAAATGGAGGTGAAATCATCTGGACACAAGGTACATCATGTTACTGTGACACCAATCAAATGTTCAAATGCACTGTACCAGAACTTAAAAGTGAAGGAAACCTTACTCACACCTGCACCGTTTCATGTGACAGAGGACTGGATAACTTTGTTACCTGCTGAGCAGTAAGCCCTTCAAAGAGACGATCTCAGCCTTTAGCTCTCCAACTGTCTGGCTGTCCAGGATACGGTTGGTTGCGGACGATGCCTAAAGGTAAAAACAGCAGTAAGACACACAGCACCTGTTGCAGATGCACACACACACACACACACACACACGCGCGCGCACGCACACACGCACGCACACACACACACACACACAGAGTACAGGTCGAATGCAGGGGTCACGGCACACAGTCAACACAGGTCGCTCAACAGCTTCCCCCATGTTTACTTTCCATAATATGAAATGATAAAAAATGCTTTGTTTAAAGTAAGGACTAGGTTACCAAGGTAAACAAATGTGGCAAATGCAAATGATAAAAGCCACATGTTCTTTTGTAGTCATCCATCACCATAACAACCTCACATCCACCTGCGCACAGTGACGAGGGGAAACAGGACAATCCCTCTACAGTAAACCATGTGACCTCTGAAACTTCAGCCAGGCTGTTTTTACATGATTTTCATACTATCTTGAAAACATTAGGCCATTGTGTTGTGTTGTGGATAATGACGGCCTCCATGAATGTGGCCATTGTTTAGAAAGATAGAAATTTGTTTTATTGTATTATTTTTGTCCTTTATCAGGCGGGGTAATGCTGGCTAAATATTTGAAAGGCAAATTACAGCAAAAAAAAGTTGCCAGGAAACATGGCTGTCAGCTAAGTGTCACATTTAAAGACACTATTACAGAAAAGAGGTATATGTACATTTTGTTCATCACCTTAAATGTAAAAGATGCCTGTGGTACTGTGAGCAGAGTGGGTTAGTGGGAAAGACCATTCAGATTCCCGAGGGATAGGATAGATAAATCTAAAGTGTCAAAGGACGATTAACAAGACAGAAGGGAAGATGATTGTGTCCAAAATCACTCCATTGTTCACTTAATAACTCTTCTCTGTGTAATAGATGCCCAGCAGATGACTCTCTGCTCAAAGCTAAATTAAGACTTTAGACAGTTCATCATTGCCACATAGACAGTTTTGTTCTTTGTCAAGAGACTCTATCAAAGAGTGTAAAAATGGATAACAAAAATAGCACCAAAAGTTTTATTTTGTTTATTAATGCTAAATAATGTACTCTCTTTGAAAACTGTGCTTACCCAAAGGTTTGATGTTATTTTGTTTTAACACCACACAAAGATGAATTGTACATTACAGTCTTTGCCCTAAAATTAAATAAGTAATTTCAATAATTGTTTTTTACTTGCCAGAGTAGTATGTTGTGAGCTCCAGTGACAAGCACAGTGCCCAAATAAAACTGGATGCTGGACTATAACAAGCCTCCAGTCCAGACTTTGGACATGAAAACTATTTGCATTTGCAAGTTATTCTACGCTAATTTGGCATTAGCTACTAGATATTACCCAGGACAATAAGAAAGACCCTGTAATGGCATCAGAGGGTCTTAAACTACTATTAAATAAAACACAAACTCTAAGCATAAAGAGGGATATAGACTGATGAGACCAGAGGGAGGAGAGAGAAAAGACAAGGGAAAAGTGGGATAAAAGCAAACTAAAAACTGTAATTAAGACTCTCCTGACTCGCCAGAGGAAGCTTGTTAGAAAGCTCAGACCCCCTATCGAGGGTAGAGGGATAACTTGGACTCTTTGGCTTGTAATTAAATCTAAGGGAAATTAATTGAATCACATCTGAAAGGGATCAGACTCATTTACAGCAGAAGGAGGGAGGCAGAGGAGGAGAAGTGAAGTGTAGACTGAAAATGCAGAGTTTTTTTTTTTTTAGCTCTTATCAACTCCTAAACTTGGCTGATAAGGAGACGTGTTTTAGAGGTGCTGCACTGGAGGCCTGCTGAAGACACTCTTATTACAGCCGTCACCTCATTAGAGCCATCTTAATCCCTTGCCTCCCTAAGGCGCCGCTATAATAAGGCTGTATTTGGCTTCTCTCTCATTTTACGCTGAAAAAAATAATTGCTGTATGGGCTGGTCTAAATGATTTCTAAGGGACAGAATAAACCCAAATAAAGGCTGATTTCTCCAGTTGTAATTGGATTGCTATATGCTTGTGTCACTCACAGTCGGATGAAACTGAATTGTTAACCCCAAACTGGCTACATAATGTGTATTATCTATGGAGCAACAGAATATAATAACTCACATCAAAGCCTGTCACACAACACTACCTCTGACATATGTCTTATTAAGTCTCAGGAAACCTAATTAAATGTTGGACCAGTGCTGAATTTCAGCTTTGAAACACATTAAGACGGTGTGTATATACACATAGACTCACATAATGTAAGAGTCATGTGTTAAGTGCACTGGTGCTTTCAATAAGAGGCTGAGTGGAGGGGTATCAGTGACCGGCTGATCCGGACTTCAAAAGCTCCATATGAAGTGCTGACACGAGGGCAAAAGACCGCAAGACGGGGCAAGTTTCGATGTTTGAACAGACTGCTGATCAAAATATTTTACCTGCCCAGTGATTTAACGACTGATGTTACAAAAAGCAGTGTCATTGAGATCCTGCTGATGTAAGAGGTAAGAGCAGTTTGGCTTCAATTCACAATTTGGCCTCAGTTTTGTTCTGGTTTATTAACAATGGCACACTACAGAGCCTGGACACAAGCTTGGCATCATTTTAAACTCAGGATAAAATATTACATGTTTATTATACTGGAATATATTAAATGAAACTTTGAATTAAATAAATGTATTAAGTTCATTCCCAAAACTGGACTTATATTTTGCTTTATGATTAAGTAGAGATGCTTTTTAATTCATTTGGGAATAAAGCAAACCTCAGTAACAAAGGGGTAAATTAATTAAGGCTTTAATGACAATCAATGAAAAAAAAAAACTTTAAAACTATTTCAAACCACAAATGAAGAGACGACTACCTGTTCAAACTAATGAATACATTTATATATTTTATATTTTTTTCTCCCCCTGTCCTGAATTCACACTTCATCACTTGTCTCTGGTTTGTTTAGTTTTTATGTTCTCCTTGAGGTACAGATGCGAGGCTCTGGGAGCTCTGCTTGGCTAAAACTGAGGAGAACATAATACTCCACTTGGTTCTGGCACACGACACTTCTCATCACCGAGACCATGCCTGAACAAACAAATGAATCAACCATCCAGAACCAAAAAGGAGCACCTGTCACAAATATACTGTGTATTAAATGTCAGCTGGTGCTTGCTGTGTGACAAAAAAACACATTTGCTCTAACTGCTATCAAGAGCTTTTAAGTATGTGTCTTGGGTGGGTGCCGGCGCGTGATGGGGGTCGGCATCTTTCTGCTTGAAGAAAAAAAAAAAAAAAAAAGATGTATACATATTACAAGCCCAGAAAAAAATAACTATCAATCGCAGCAGCACCCAAGGAAGGCAACGCATCTGGCTAAATGAAGATAAATGCCTGTGGACCATTAGCAACAAGATAAGATCTTTAACAAGCCTTGTTTAAGAGTGTCTGAAGGCAAATTAATTCACAGTTACTCTGCCGGCAGACAGTGTGTTTTCTTGTAACACATGTATATTTATGATAGAATTAGTTTCAAAAGGAAGTCCCCAGAGGAGCGTTTTTGAGTGGAAATGCTGCTACAGTGCAATTGATTTCACTCTATTTATGTACTTTCCCACTGGCAGTTTATCTCGCACAGGCAAGGAGGCGGCTTCTAATCTTCGATATAGTATCCACTAATAAAGAGGACAATCAGTGAGTTAAGACAGCAGGGCAAACACAGTAAACAGGCAGATTTGTAACGATAATAGAGCAGAAATAGACTGGGCTGTTTAACATCAGGGACAAATGTATTCTTTAGTCTCCTTTAGGCAGACACCAGTAGAAGATGAGGCAGATGAGTCTTTTGAAGTAGGAATGTACTATAAAAAACTATTTATGCCAACTTTCTGGTATATATCCAACACTTTAGAGCCTGTATTTTCAGTGACTATATTTACCCAGTTCTTCAATTTAGGTTTACCTGTTTTAATGGTTTATTATCTAGCTAAAAAGTATAACACATTTAAACCAAGTCTACATTATTTTTCTCTCAGCTTCAAGTGCCTTTTGGCTTATCTCCATCAGATAACCTGACAGAACTCTCTCCGTTTACCCGGGCTTGGGACCGGCACAGACTGGGACTGTGACTTGAGTTGCTCATTAGGGGATTCGTAACCCCAATCTCTGAGCATTAACCACTTCATCACAAAGGAGCTCTTTATCAACAATACAGTATTGCTCAGTATTATTAACCTGTAAATAAATATCATACAGGTTTGTGGAAGATCGATGGCAAATGGTGTTCTGTTAAATTCAAAAAATCAACATGGCACATAAATATATATATATAGTTTATAAATAAAAATAATTACTTGGTATTGAAAGTATTCAATTTTAAGTACTCCCCAATAACTGCAGATATATTGTGGATACCTAGAAAAAGAAAGTGCACCTAGCCCAGACTGAAAGGATCTGGAAATGCGCAGCCTCATCAAAACTCACTAAACTAATGACGTCCCACTTTGAGGATTGGTTTCCAAATGATGAGAAAAGTTTACTTAGCAGCTGAAGGAACAGAAGTCTCCATGTGTTTCGGGTTAAAGGCACATTTCCGTGTTGAGAAGTGTAATTGCTACGTGTGGCTCACTTTGAACGGGCGCGGTGAGGCAAACCCCAAAAGCCGCAAACGGTGAATGATAAGTAGCTGGCCAACTCCAACATGTGTTTCTCATCAAGAATCTTAGACCTGAAAACAATTTCCCAATTTCCCCCATGGCCCAGGACAAAACAGGGCCTGGTGCCGACTTGCACACAAAATTTAAGATCAACACTATAGCTATAAAGCAAGGTTTATGATTTGTTTAATGGGTGTTTTGATGTGAAATATACTTTTTATACACTACGGCTGTCCAACAAGGCACTCACAGCAAATGAAGGAGAGACTTTTTAATCCAATATATGATTTGAAGATGAATAAAAAAGGATCCTTGTTTTCTTTAAGCTGCTGGAAAGTCTTTGTTTAAAGTGGTTGCACAAGAAAATGAGTCTTTGAGCTCAGCCTTAGATAATCTCCATGCTGATATTAATAAGGACTGCTGCTGAGTCCAACCCTAATCAAAACAGTTTAAAACATTTTGAAATATGGATTAAAAAAAGACAGGAGTCATCAGTTTTTGATGAACTTGATCCAGAGAGAGACATTCATATTTTTCTTCCTCGTTTGTGCTGAAGCAGATGTGTTCGCATATGTTTTCCGGCGATATCCAGATGCTACAGTGAAACAACCATGTGCTTAACAAGCTGTGGACATAAAACATTGTCTAAGATCGTCTCTTCCAAGGGACTTTTTTTTTTAGAGCCCAGAGATCATAAAGCACTTTATGAGCGGTGTTATAAAAAGCAAGCAACATTTCATCCTCGCACATAAGTTTTTAGAACAATCATTCAGTCCGATTCACCTAAACACTTCCAATTCGAGAGAGATTACGGATAGGGTCTATAAAAATCAAGGCAAAGAAGAACGACAACATGGTTAAACATTATGGTCCAATGATGAGATGCACTATACTTTTTTGCAGCTTGTGTTGAGATGATATACAGTTATCGTAAGGCTGTCCATCTCAGCTAGTTATGATTCAGGGCGGCGTTGAGGTTTTAGTACACAAAGACCTCGAGAAATCTTTGCTCATCAATCTGAAGATTCAACCCTGTAAGTTTACATTTACAGACCTCTTTGGTCATTTCAAAGTTACGGCCTGTCTGGCTTTCCCAAAAACATCAATCAGAAGCTCAAATCATGTGTCCTGTGCAAACTGTGGTAAATGTGACAGAACAGCTATTGTAACCTTGGTCATTATAAAGTCGAAGTTATGTTGATACTACTTTACGTAGAGTATAAGAAGAGTTTGGTGCAAGTTAGTCTTTCAATTTATATAAGAAATGACTCAATCTTCTCCATCTTTTCTTCAACAATTTCTATTCACTGTTCTTACGTTAAAGTAACACCATGCAACTTTTTATCTTAAAATATATTACAAAACTATATACCGTATTATTTTTCTTGCAAATAAGGGTTTTATAACAAAAGAACAATAACAGTTTGTACACACATAGTCCAGCTCACTCAATATTCCATTATGTATCTTTCCAAAGTACATCACACATTTTGGAAACATGTATTCAAATGTTACAGTCCAATTTGTATTTGCATAATTGCAGCAGTATTTGAGTACTTAATGTAGCTTTTAAAGTATATACTGTCCTAATTTTAGGTGCATCTCCAGGCAATAATCCTGGAGACCTTATATAGTCTAAATGCCCTCACATGGACAGTGTGGATGTTGCATACTCTCTTCTTCAAATGTAATTGAAAACTTATTATGATGCAGTATTTGTTTTGTTGGTTGTGTACCTCTGCTGTGGACAGCTCCTGGGACAGCTCCTGGATTTTCTGCTGCTGCTGGATCAAAAGCTCCTGAACCGAGGCTAGAGTCTGCTGCAGCTGGCTCACTGTGGGAATAAGTCTGTCATTAAACATTTTATAATAAGTCACAAAAGTGATGTTTTTTTGGGGGGAAAGAACAGAGTGAATGACAGAAGCGATGGGTCTTAACTCTGATCAAAGCAGTCTTTTAACAATTGTAATTGCAGCTAATACCCGGAAACTTTAGTCGCCTCTTTTTGGTCCGAGGCACTTGGTGTAAAGGGTGGGAAGGGGGGCACAACATAGGATGGAGATATTAATCTCTAGTGTCTGAACTTAAATCAAATAACAGACTCTAACCCTCCATTATCCACCCAGACACTACCTTCTAATGCATCTTAAACCCTCAAACGATCAACAAAGAAAAAAACAAGGCACTCATTTGGGAGGAGGCTGCCAGACAAAATGTCCCTCCTAATCCTAATAAATATTGTTCTTTTTCCATTGACTTTGAAGATTGAATTAGTTCAAGTGTTGGTGTTGGACGAGGGTGTATGATTTCAAATAACACCAGGCCCAGTTTGTTGCCCCCTGTTTCCAGTCACCCGTGTATTACCAAACAATGCATTAAGTTTCCCCGAGCTGATTATATTACAGAAAACCAATAAACATTCATATAAATCATGGGCGTGTAAAGTGTTAAATCAAGCCTAATAGGATTAACATCAACAGATATTGTGGCGGTCCAGTGCTGAGGTTGTCAGGCCAATGGTTAAAAGCCTGAGCAGCAGTCGGCTAGTCGGGATTCAAAAAAACTGCTTCTTGTATAAACCAGGGCGAGGACAAAAGACAGACAAAGCAGACTGGGAAACTTTTTTTCTTTTGAAAGATAAAATATTTGATGTTTCAAAGAAGCTAATATCTTAGTGACACCTGTGTTTAAACGGCTGAAGCTGTATCAATAAAGGTGGAGTGTTCAAACGTTTGATCTTTTCATCCAAGCAGAATCCGACTAAATACGAGTTTGAGCAGGACTGTTAGCCGGGCCAAAAAAGAAAACTCACTGAGCAAACAGTTTAGGTTTGTGATCCTAAGTGTGACCAACTGCTCTGAAGACGGTCATAAAACTAAAATACTCCAGCCATCCCAGCTTTAAAAGGTGTTACTATGATAGGGTGTGCTTGCTAAACGAAAAGCTGCCCTATTAGTCTCTGATTCTACCTCGCCACAAAACGGCTTCTCCAGATGTGTGGGTCAGCCAGCCAGCCGGTAAAGCTGTGCCTCCTGAATTACCATTGGCATCGCATTTTCGGGCACTTCAGCCAAGGAGGTCCAGGTCCAACTCTTTTCATGTTCCTCTGCAAACTTCACTCCTTTGTAGTCTTCAGACACTTGACAAAAATGCATAACTTCAATCCTAGGCTATCACAGATACGAAGCCAAGAATAATGTAGTCACTGACTTTGGCCCGGCATGAATCAGGACAAGTCTGTAGCTGTGCGAAAATGGCACGTCCCGATGTGTGAGGCTTGCAGCTGCTGTGAAGAGGGCGCACATTGTGTATTCAGTAAATTATTCAGTAAATACCTCAATATAATGTACACTACATATGTCCAGGCCTGCCTCTGTCTTTAATGGCCAGCTGGTCACCAATATGGCTCCAGCCCGACAAAGAGCGCCCAAACAGGCTCACAATTCCATTAGAGTCTGGTAACGCTGAAGTACTTCCAAGATCCATTCATTAATTGTCTGTGTGAAGTTGTAGGCAAATCATAATGGGAGTCAAGGCCCCAACTCTGGAGCCAGGACTGGTGAGAGAGTTTAATGTAGTCCCCATTCAAAAGGATACATCACCTCATTGCGCCCGGCACTAGAGAAATATATGAACTTTAACAAAAGGGGGTTCAAGCAATTGGCAGCGGTGAGGCAGTCGGTCGCTATTACTCTGTGCAGCGAGGGGAGAGAGAGGAAGACAAAGGGAAAGCCGAGGGAGAAACTCTCAGTGTAATTGCAACCCCTCTCCCCAACTGTTAACTACAACAGTCATTAACTACAATAGCAGCTAGGCCACTGCAGTCATAGCAAATTAGTTCCCCACATTGGCTGAAGAAAGGACCTGCAGTTTTTTTTTTCTCCTTCCACTCACCTACTCAAGGAGAAATACAGGAGATAGAAACTGTGAAAATCTGCCTGTGCCAACAAACAAAGCAGGTTGGCTAATATCCAAAAAGTAATAAGTGGAGCAAGAATGGGCAGTGTGATACACAGATTAAATGTGTTTGCATAGTTGGGAAAAAATGACCATAAAAGAACATATATTTGTTAAACAGATTCAGGGTGGCACACCTCGCACGCAGTGTCACAATTCCTGCTCCGCACCTATCTGAGGCTCCCAGAAAACAAAAGCATGGGTGTGGCCAGATAATGTAAGTTGCTTTGGATAAAAGCGTCAGCTAAATGAATAAATGTAAATGTAAATATAAAGATAACACGCATATTTAGATTTTTTATACAAGTTGAAGAGAAGCTTGGAAAACATGCATGAGATTTTTCTGCTGCTTAAAAGGAACTAGGTGTAATTTAACATATGCGTCTTACATCAATTTTTGTTTTAGTCATCAAAATAAAAGCATAAACCTAATGATTTTACATATTTATATTTTGGTTTGTGGGAGAGGCGGACTAGTTTAGAGTTAATATCTCTGGTACACTGACATCTGAGACATGCTGTCAAGTCTGCCAAGCACAACATTTAAGGATATGACATTTTATTGGTATGTTTTTCTGCATAGTCCCCAGTAAACAGAGTTACTAATTAATTTACTTTACAGCCTGATGAGACATAATCCATATTTAAAATTATAGACTTTGTTCTGGTGTAGAAAGGTGATGCCAAAATGTTGTATGAAATATGCCTTGATGATTTGGTTTTAATCTAAATTCTGTAGTAATTCTGATTTTGTCATTACACTAGTCAATCTGCCATTTTAAACTGAGATTTCATAAATTCATTCATTCATAATTTTTTTTTATAATACTCACTCCAATAACATATAAATGAATACATAAAAATAGAAAATAACTTTGTAATTTGACTTTTTTTCTACAACAACAAAACTTGCTTTGAAATGGGCACACTATCAATTGGTGCAATTTTTTTTTCAGGTGAAAACACACTTGAGCTCGTCACTACTGCTAACGAGACCAAACTTTCTGAGATGCCTCTCTCATTTACGCCTTCCTGGATTTTTAATTATACTGACGACGAGCTCCGAAAGCATCTCTTTCGCTCTCTCCTAGAGTCTGACAGCCAGGTTGAGATTCCTCACCTGTCCAACACGGGAGCCGCACCTGTCACCGTGCACTTAATCACACTAGGGCCATCGCTGAGCCCAGATGCCACGCAGCGCCACAATGCTAACACACACAGACTGATACATGCATGTGCACACTCAAATTAAAATGAACTTTCTCGCCACCTATGGGGAGGAGGCTGCACGATGAGCGGAGGTTTGGATGGGGGTGAGGCTGTCGAGGGGGGAGACAGATTGGAGGGGAGGAGGAGAGTGGATGAGACGGGAGGAAGAAAAGTTGTCATTTCCCAACTCCTCATTAATATTCGGAGGTTAAGAGCTTTTCAGCGAAACGTAATTAATTGAGCCCGAGCCTGACAGTAAACAAGCAATTTCAAATTAAAGCGAAATGACAGCGGCGTCATTTGTTAAAAACGTGAGGGGCCCCCCGATTTTGGCGACAGATAAATGAGGGAAAATGTTAAGGAGGGAGAAAGTGATGAAGATATTAATCTTCACCTGTCTGTGTCAGCGTGCCACTCATTGCTGCAATGTTGTTCTCCATCCTCTGCAGATGCTTCTTGTCCTCTCGGCTGCCCATAATGAGGGGAAGGATGTATTTCTGCAATTAAAAACAAGCCACAGTATTACACTCTCTCTGGAGGGAAGTGGCAGGAACATGAGGAAAAGGCAAGGCCACATAGACTTACACAGTCAATGGCAAAATAGATACTGTTGACTCTGTGTTCACATTAGACCAGTCCTTACATTTACAAAGGACTGGTTTTCTTCTGTGAATAGTTAATGCAATATATTTTTACATAGTATGCAAGCAGCTGATTAAAGTAGTGCTTATCTCGGTTTGTGACAATTAAGCTTCAGAAAATTTATGGTGATCAAGCATCAAACAGACCAAGCGGGAAATCTAATAAAGATGAACACAAAATATGGTCCTCAAAATCCAAACATATATTACTCAGCCACTGAATATAGAAAACCAAGTGCCTAAAAGTTTATGTAGATGTTGGTAAACAAGATCAGACAATCTCACGGTCAAGACTTTGTGAAGTTGACCAAAGTGATGTATACTATACAGGAAAAGGGAACTGTTTACTGCTTTGAATATTTAATAATGATTGAATCCCTCCCAGTCAACCTAGCTTGGTGCCAGGATTTCTCTCCAACTCAGGTTGCAAGTGGCCACACCAGCGCAAGTAATAAACACTTTTTAGAGAAAAAGATTAAACGAGTGTCAACACGTGGTAATTAATCAGTGGGCTGCTGGGAGCGTGGTGTTTACAAGGTGCACCATAACGTAAATAAAGTATGGGCAGAAGCTTGGACATATGGTGCGACTGGCGCTACGCTCCAGTGACATGACAGCAACCTGTGCCATCCCGCAGGGGAATCCCACCTCCCAGGCGACCGGAGTAAGAGCCAGCGGACTGGTACAATGTGGTTTAGTCAATAAAGTGAGCAGGGACAAAAGGGTAAGGGCCCTAAATGTGCATGTCTTCTGAAAGGCCGTGTAAGAAGAATGAAATATCGGGACATAACAGGATCTAAAGAGAAGCCAATATGTGTGACAGGGTCAGGTAGGCATATGCATATACATGATAGACGCTCACTTTCTCACTTACACAGAGCAGGGAACAACCTGTCATCCGGGGCAAGAGCCACTGCACAAGCTTCTGTCCTCCTCTAAAATGAGAGTAATGGCTTCCACATGCCACTCAGACTACTACTAACAACCACTATGGGATTAATGTCACCAGGGACAAGGGGCCCATGAGCTCATGTTCAAGGGCTGCTAAGCTTGATAAAAACCAGGGTGATTATTTTTAGATGGTTGCAGGCCAAATAGAGATGTGTTAGCAACTATATTTTGTAAAAGAGGAAAAATATAAAACAGAGAAGAAGGGAGGGGAAAGTTAAAAAGGAGGGCTTCAAATGAGATCATGCTTTGACGTAAAGCAGGGTAGCTTTAATAACAAGGCCGGAGTGATGTTACAAACTGCAGAGGCGCCTTCTTTTCCAGCGCCATAATTCATCATAAACTGATGTACTAGCTAAGCCCACCAATTTAAAATGCACTATCAGGGAGACGCAGACGTGACAGATCTTAGGATGCAAAGCATAATGTGTGTGATAAATTTAAGAGAAAAATTAACAGTAAAAACCAAGGCTTATGACTGTTACACGTGAGAAAGGTGTAACTTACTTTGTAAAGCTGATGAAAGCCAAAGGCAATGCCGACCATGATGACAGTGAGGGCACCATAGTCTCTCCATCTGTAGCCTCTTGGACCTGATATTTGAAAGAGTTGTAAAATGATGAGTCAAATATGGAAATGTGGAGTGGTTAGTTTATTTTGTTTTTATCATAGTTTTTAATCCGTATAGTCTCTTTTAGTTTATTTTGTACTAGCATGGTTTTTAATCCACTTAAGCATAGTCATTTTTAGATTATCTTGTTTTAGAATAGTTTTTAATTTAATACTTGTTCTGGCCAGGTTGACTTTTTACTTGTGTGATACTTTGCTGCACTGCTGTACCCCTGCAGTTGCAAAATGCTATTTCCCCATTGTGGGACTACGGTTTTCTTATCTTATCTTATGTGCAAACCATAAAAGAGCTAGGTGCCTGAAATTTACACAGACTAATGCATCTCAATAACCTGAAAAAGTTATTTTCTTTGACTAATTTTGGGGGTTGGATGCATAATACTATTTAGAAATATAAAAAGCCATGTGTTTATTGTCAGTGCATTTCTTAAAAAGACTGTTTCACTGAGTGACAGATCAAATGAAAGTGTGTCATTGTTCAGGCTGTCATCTGGGTAGGCCAACTGTCTGTCACAGTGGAAATTCCCCACATTAGAGCAGCATTCAACTGAAAATGTCACTAAACAACAAACGCCTTTGAAGAAATTATACCTGTTTTGCTTTTATTTACTTTGGTGGAGCCTAAATGAATAGAACATTTTAGAGGCTTGTCCACTGAAGTACACGATTGACATTCTGTTATAGCTCTGATTTCAGCTAATGGGCTCACTGGCTTGAAGTAAGTAAACCAGATTGATTTGTAGCTTACCACTTGCATGATTTGACATGCAAATCAAACAAGACCCACTGTCAGACTGGACTTTATGGTTCATTTTCAAGGTGAATGCTGCATTATCCTCAAGCACATCTTTCATGGCTGCTGCTGCTTTCAGAGGTGAACTTGCAACCTTTACTATCAAAAATTTAGAATCATCTTCCCCACATCCATATGGTAACCACATAAATTTGGGCCTTCATCAACATTAAAGCTGCAATAGCCTGCCTCCTATCCCAGAATGCTTTTGAAAGGCCTCCGAGTCCTTGAGAAGGGTTGACCCTGTACCTCCCTCACTGCATCACAGGGGTCTCTGCGTGCTCTTTCCCCTCTTTAGGACCTTTCATTCTTCTTCTATCACTGCTTTTTTCCTCTTCCACTTCCACTCTGCCATCTTTCCTTTTTTATTTGGTCACTTAAGCCATGGAACTGTGGTCTCCATCCCCGTTTTTCCAATCTCCTCTCAAATTTATTGGGTTCAGTGGAGGCCTTCCTGTCCTTCTACCGCGTGAAAATAGAGATCAGAGTATCCATTACTCCGACAGAGATGGATGCGGGTCCCCATGCACCGTCCCCATAACAAGGACATCAAAGGGAGGTAGCCCCCACTTTTCGGCATGACCCCCCATACAAGACTCCTCGCTCTCACCTCATTATGCAGCTCCCTTATAGCCGTTTTGATATAAAACCCCCCACTATGGACAGAGAGCCGCGAGTCTCCCTAACTACATGGCCATCCTATCAACATCACTTTCATTACAAAACATGAGATGCCGAGGGAGTCAAGGACAGTGTGGTAATAAATGAGGGTGGAATACATCTGGAATCATTGTCATATGGGTTAAGCATTACACGGACTTCATTCTGCATTGGTAAATCAGTGGACAGCACTCATAACCTCCTGAGGTAATAAAGATACTGGTGTCGCTGTGGGGTCTTGCCAGGGTGGACCCCCCTGTGACAGAATGGCAAAAGAAGACTTCTAGGACTTCAGCTCTACAATGTCACATCACAATGTCTGAGGCAAGTGTGAGGCATGGCGTAACTGGAAACAAAACAACCTTATTTGTAAGCATCAATATTAATGCATCACAAAGAAAAGTGACTAAAGTACTGCACGAAGAGAATACTTCAAACCTCTTCTGGTAGATCCAGCGTTCAGTGGTAAGACAAACTAGTTTTAACTAATGCGTTCCCAAATATAATAAAAAAACTGAACTATACACATGGTCATGTAGGATCTAACAAATAAATCTAAATAAACTAACTAAGGCCTAATGATATAATTTTATAAAGTCAATTCATCCCAGGGTTTTTATTCTGTGTTTTTACGGGTCCATTTCCAAATTGACTTTCTTGGGAATCCAGGAAATGCTCTTACACTGTTATTCTTTTGATGTAATTTAGATTGGGCTTTCTGTTTTACAAAGGAAGACATATTACACAGTTGTCTTTCTTTTTTGTCAAGATAGTAAAAAAAGAACTTGCTGCCTACAGTAAACACAATATTAGTCACCGTCGAACCAACAAACAAACAGAGATATAAGATATTTACTTTATTTTTTTTAGATTTCAAGACACTAAAGTATAGTTTGTGATTTTGTTATGTAACTTGGTATAATAGTCTTTTGGATGGTGTCTTAAACACTTTTTTTTTTTTTTCCACAATTGACTTTCTTTGTCATTCAAAAATGATTAATGTCTTTGTCCATTGACCACTGTTCATATTTTGCCGAGGTAAGGTGCCTGAGCTTCAGCAAAAGTGAAAGATTATGCCCTCAGAAAAGCACTCACTGGGAGGCCCCGGAACCAGGTGGGCTGGTTGTACAGGATACGGTGGCCCCACAGGGCTCAGAGGCAGGACCTCTTCTGTGCTGCCAGAGCGCTGCAAAGCCAAGTCCACCTCTGCATCTGTCAGCCCTTGAATCAAAAGAAGAAGCACAGATTAGACATTTGCTACAGTGACTGTTAATGGGATAAACCGAAAGGCTCTTTGGTCCGCCATAATACATGCCTAAATACTTCCCAAGTTCCCCACAAACCTTCAAAGTACAACTTAGTGAAACTATGTCAAATCTTCATTCAATTTTACCCTCTTCTCAAAAACACTTTCATTTTGTAGTTCAGAAATCCCACAGAGAGCTTCTGTTTCAGGGACATCCATCAAAGGGAGATAGTGTGGAAAGGTTGGTAGAATGAAATCTGAAACTCTGCTAGCCTATTAACTGCCACCAAAGGCACAGAAAATAACAGTCTGTCCACTTCTCCAGTTATATTTCCCATGTGGAGATTTCATACACCCCAGACAGCGAAAATGCATTATTTTAATTTCTTCATTGTAATGTAAATGTATTACATAATTTTGCAAATGCCAATATAATTTAATCTTCAGATCTTTTTAATGATTTTAGTGATGATTAAATTGCAAAGGGCTCCCTGATGGAGAGTCAGAGGGGAGGAGGAAAAAAAATCTAATATGAACATCTCCTTTTGTGGCAAGAAAGGATTTTATTTCCACTACCATATGCCGCTCATGCTGGGGGTCTCATCTTTTAATAAGCACTGTAGCCTAAACAAAGAAAATAACAATTAAAACTTCCTAAACATCATTTGAGGAAAAATATTAAACAACAAATTAGGTGATTCAACTCTGAGCTTAATAACTTTGCTCTTTTTTATTACTATAAGAGCACTAACTATGTTACTTCTAGTCAGTGGAAGTCTACTGCTCGTGTCTCTGCCTGGACTGCACTTCCTACAGATTATTGACAGAAAATCCCCTTTGTAACACAGCCTTTTACTTGACCTATTCCCCTGGGATTTGGAGAATTTATAAATGCTTAGAAAAGAGCTTCCTCCAGCCTTTGAGAGACAGACTGAAAAGGTTGAGTTGAAGTGTTTCAGTGATAGCTCTTAGGTTTTATTAATAGTAACTGCACAGAGACATGGTATTAGACTGACATTCAGAGTGGTGTAAACATGCACGAAGTTAGGCTACAATCTGAAGACAAGACAAAACTGCATTTCAGAGAAAAAAAAAAACAGCATCCACATACAACGTCAAGCTAACCATCTTCTTCTGCAACAAATCAGGAAATACAAGCAGACAACAAACAGGTGGTAGCGTCTGTGGGTTAGCTTTCTTGAGTGGAATTTGGAAACACAGTAAAGACAACATATACTTATTAATAAGAACTAATATGGATAGGGAGGAACATTTACCAATTGTGGGGATAATCTAGTCCTGATTAGTCAATTGAACATATAAATACTGTAGCTCTTTGCCTATTCTTCTAATGGCTCTCTGAAGCATAAAGAAAGCCTTTGATAATTTACCACACATCTCACGCCAAGAGGAGGTGCCTCTGTCACCTATTTAAATGCTACGCGGACTTCAAATGGCCATGAAAATGGTTGAATAATTGAAGGCAAATATTGGTCAGCCCGGAGTCTACTGCAGGTCCTGAGTGCCAGGAAGTGGTGAGCGCCATGTGCTGAGTTTGTGCAGTCAGACTGCACTGTCAAATAAGCAATAATGTGTCCCTGGACTCCTGATCCATCTGACCACAGCAGACTGCATGGTGGCAGACTATTGAGTGAGACATGCAGGGATCTCAATTTCACTGAATGCAAAGAAATAAAAAACACGCTTCAGGTTTTTCTTTTCACCTTGAAATAGATTTCAAATTCTTTTTTGGGTTTGTGTTGAGCTTAATGTATGTACATCTTAATGGATGTTAGCATCGTAGATGTTCTTTATGCATCAAATTAAAGGGGTTTTTACCTTGCATCACAAAACACATGGAAATACCTGAAGCTGTTAATTTACAGCTCACCAAGTTGTTGTAGTCTCTGATCTGTTTAATGTTGAGGGTAAGACAACAGCAAATGAAAGCGGCCTTAGATCCAAACGGAAAAAGAACAAGGTGAAATTGAGTTTTACATATAAAAGGAAAAGACAAAAAAGGGATTTAGAAATTTATTATCTGTTCCCAAACCTGTGGAATGACCCTTAGACCCCCATTTCACATCGACCTGTGGGAGATGATTTTTTTTTAAAACATAAATAACATCTAATGACGACACCATAAAAAAAGAACAATAATGGAAAGCTATTCTGTATTTCATTATACTGTATTATTTGGTGCACCTGATACACACAGAGCCTGTTTATGAGTCACCGTATTAGCAGATGCTCAGCCAAAGCATTTGCTTTGACCTTGCCATTCTCATTGGGGCATGAAATTACGGTGCTGGCACCTCGATATTACAGCTATAAATACTGTAAACTGCATATCTGGGCTACGTTTTCTATTGTCTTTCAACATAAACCTGATCGGTATTTATTTAAAGGAAAACCCATTGCTCGTCATGTTATTTACAGCTCTATTTTCACCGGCTCATATTCTCTGAGCTTTTTATTTATTTTTTTTAAAGGGCAAAGCAGCAGCAAGGCCCACACATTAAATCCATTTCTCCGTTTCTGGCACTTCTGGACTTTATGGGTCAAGACCTAGGCCGGACAGCCAATTATAAAACTTGCTTACTAAAATATTTTGGGTGGTAAAAGGTGAATCCCTTTTTCCTTGTCCTCAAGGCCTGACTTATCAAAGTGCCCTTGAGTGTAAAATTACTTACATTTTGAATATCAAAAAAGTGTGTGGCAGGGCTCATAAATAAATGGAGGTCAATGGGTTATTAAGAAGTAAGTGCAACTTGTTTTAAATGGGACAGATTCTCCATGTCGTTTGCTCCAGGACAACTGCTAGCCCTAAATAATGACCACTCTCATACAGTATTCATTTATGTATTAAAAACGGGACTCTGCTCTCATTTCCCTGCTTTATCGCCTTGTACTGATGACAAAGTAGGCAAGGCCTCGGCTAGGTGGCGCCGTGGAGTAATTTATAACCACATCAATTTCTTTACCTTCTCTGCAGGCCTTGGTCATTGTCATTTTTGTCCGAGAGGTGAGTCGCATAACCCCACTTCAAAACAGCATCCTATTAATATCTGGGATGATGAAGCCTATCCTTACCTTCAGAGCAGGTATGGTAATAGTCCTGTGGCCTACTTATGTTCGGGTGACCCTCGACCACCGGCCCTCTGCTCAGGGTGAAAGCTATTAGCATTATTTATTCAACTCAACTTGGACAGCATAAAAAAGGAATAAGTCACAATGTTATTTATGTTGCAAGGGGAAAGTACAATACCTCTTTGACATGCTGATTTTACTCATAATGCCACAATGTCAAACCTACCTCCATTCAAATGCATTAGTGACATTCAGCAAAACACTGATAGGTGGAATATCAAAGTTTCAGTGGTACAAAATATGTATTTGACTGTCAAAAACCATAACTGACTTTAGTTCCTACACAGTTGCGGTGTTCTCTTGTTGGAAACATAGAAAATGAGTTTCTGTCAGTTTGTTGCAGTTGGTAACCACTATTAAACCGTAATGGCAAATACAGTCAATAACAGACCTAGCCAATTTGCAACAAACCTAACCTACCGAGCTAACAAATATGGGTATAATACATGTTGTCACCTTCCCCACTATTGCGTGAACCTTGTGCCAATTATTTCTAATTGAATAAAAAGGGGACAAAAAAATGTATGTTAACTGCATTTTCTGTCACTTACTAAACACACTAAAATGTATCCCATTTTTTTCTTCATCAACAGCTTTATTTTCACAAGATTTGTAGATCACAAACTTATGAAAATCCATCTTGTCCTGCTGAAGGAGATGCCATTTCTTGTGAACAGTAATGGCAGCTATGGCCGTGTTTAAGGTTTGATGACAAAGTGACCATTGGCATTACAAATGTAAACAACATAGCTTTGCGCTGATTTGAAAAACTAACCTGCTGTTACTAGCAGGTGGTTCATCCAATCCATGACCAGATATTCATTTAAGTACCTGCCCTTTGCAAATGCTTTACGGAGAAACCTTTGCATTATGGTTCTGTGTAACAGACCATCTGGTGAGTCAGATTAAAAATATGATTTTTTTTTTTTACAAAAAAGGGATTTTTAAAAAAAAACTTGATTATCTAACTCATCTCATTATGTCATCACATCCTACAGCAGCCATTTGTATTACCGCGCAACAAGAAATCAACATTGTTAGATTGTATTTTCCAATGATCCATAACTGTAAAAAAAAAAAAAACACCTTTTGAAAACACAGTAGGCCTTTTGGCAAGCTGGTACTTTACAGTAACGTCAGGTTTGAAGCCACGGTCAAATTGACATGCAACGCTGGAAAATGTTGTTGACTTAGTCCTGAGAATTGGATTTTTTGGTAATTATGTGTGTAACTGCTAATTGTCTGGGCTAAATGGTGCTGCCAAAATGGTGCTCTTTAGTTGTTACATCTGCTAATTGTAGAGGACATAGATGGCACAATTCACTAAATGAAATTGCCGCACATTATATTTCACTCAAACTCAATAAAATTTTACTTGATCTTGGAACCGGCAAGTAAAACTAAATTGCTTCAAGATGGCAGCATGACAAGTTAAATACAATTCATTTGCTTAGTCTTCGGAGAAAAATAACTCTTTGAATCTTGATTCATATAACATCTCAGCGTCAAAGTTTCAATATGAGCCAGGTTTATTCAGCAAGGACTAAAAAAGGGCAGCTAGGACTATTGGACTGCATAATTGCCAATTCATACTCTGAAATTGACAGTTGAAGGAAAACAGAAAATTATATTTTTCAATGAATATTGAAATAAACCACACTATTAGAATCTCTTTGGAAAAAAGTGATGTAACCAGAGAGCCATCCTTCAGTGCAGATTAAGGCACAAATGTGCAGTAGAATAATATGCACAGGCAAGATTATTGTGTAAAGATCCTGCAACATGCAATCAAAGTGGGTCCTATTTTCCCCTTCATCAGCGGCCCAGCATAAACACTGGCAGCAAGAGGAATCCAATTTAAATTCCACTCCACCGGGAGATGGTATTGTTTTATTTTATGTGTGCTTTGACATTTCTGGCTGTTAATATAGAGTAAAATCCAGAAGTATTTACATAAATATGACATTAAACTGTATTAGAAATTAAGAAGGACACATTTGCTGAGGTGGCAGAGGGAGGAGGAGAGTGATTGAAATTCGGGGTCAAAAGGCTTAGAGAACTACAAGCTATGTAAAGAAATAAGATTTTTTTTTTAATATTTCTCTCAGTCACTAAATTAAACAGCTCATGTGAGGATAAACTATTGCCGTTTACAAAACGGATCTGAAAATCTTTATTAAGTGAAATACATCAAAATTGTGTGGACATCTGGGACTCAATATTTTCAAATTTTAGAAACATTTTGAAAAAAGATTCTATTATGTTTTGATCTGGGGGGTGCACGTGGCAGAGTGGTTAGCACTCCTGCCTCATAGCAAGAAGGTCGTGAGTTCAAAACCTGGCCGACTCAAACATTCTCGGAGTCTGCCTGTCCTCCACGTGTTACCGTGGGTTCTCTCCGGGTACTCCGGCTTCCTCCCACCGTCCAAAGACATGCGTGTATAGGTTAATTGGCAACTCTAAAGTGTCCCTAGTGAATGAATGTGACAGTGAATGGTTGTCTGTCACTGTCTATGTCTAAATGTCAGCCCTGTGACTAACTGGCCACTGTCCAGAGTGTACCCCGCCTCAGGCCCAAAGCTGCTGGGATAGGCTCCAGTCACCCCCGACCCCTAACGGGACAAAGCGGTAGAAAATGAATGAATGAATGTTTTGATCTTGTTCATATTTGAAGATGCAGTCAGTTTTCTTGACGCTTGTGTGTAGATTATTGCTTTCTATATAAATAATGTTAAGACAAATTAGGGACAAAAAAGGGTCACGGGCAATAAGCAGCGGAAATGACAGGGCACGCACCTGTGAGTTTACATACTTTTACATATTTAATATGATTCAAAGGTTACACAGGAGACAGACTCCTCTTCTATGATTGTGGGTAAAGTCTTTCCAATTCCAGACCTTTTTATAGGCTGTTAGCATCACTAGCTACAAAGGCTGTACAGCTAACTTTGTGATCATCATGTCTTGTCCTTTCTGAACCATAATCTCTACCAAATAGTTATTGCAAATAAAAGTACTTTTTACATTATTATTGTAAACTAGCTGAAGTTATATCAAATCCTTACACAATATTAAAGTAACACTGCGTAAAATTTAGCTAGTATCATTGAGTCATTTTTTATTCCAAAAATATACATTCTTGTATTAATTTAATGTTTTTTAGACACGCTATTGGTAGTATCATGCCCATTTCCTGGACAGAAAACTCATGTATAAATGAAATATAATTCACATAGTGTCACTTAAAGACCAAGACAACATGCTGTTTCCTAAATAAACTTTAAAGTGCAAAACACACAAATTGAGAAGAGTAGATTCATTGTAAAGGTTTCAACTGAGAAGTGCAGCCTCAACAGCCTCTCAGTGGGTGTATTCAATTTAAAACGTGATACAAAGTCAAAAGTTATATTGCAGAGTGCTACTCAGAGTACTTTGTGCCTCTTGTTTCATTGCTCTATTTTCTCTTATCTTTAGCCTCACTTCCTGAGATCAATGCCTTTATGCAAATCAAGGCTTCTTGTTTAGATCTACAGTGGAACTGACTTTCCAAAATAAATCTGCATTAAGGGGTCATACATATTTCATGGGCATAAAGTGCAGTAAGACACTGTTTTAGAGGCAGAGATCGGGTAAGTTTTAAACTAAGCTCGAAGTAAAATAGAAAAATGGTGTAGCGTGACATTTTGTGGTATCGAGGAGTGTGTTTTAACCATTTAAGGTGTCAATAATAAGAAACAACAACAAAAAAAAAATTTTAAGAAATATCACGAGACATTAGAGTCATATTAGGTGTGTGTAGTAGCAGCCGGCAGCCATGGATTTGGTCTCAGCTTACATTCGCTGGTCATCGAGCTTTTAGGCTCACTTTTCACTGTTTGGCTTCTCTAATGCTACAGTGAACTCCCCAAGCGCTAACAGCGGAGGTACAGTCCCTTAAGTAAAGAACTTCTCTATGAAAATACTGGAGTTTAGGTGAGGTAAATGCATCAACAGGAGCAGTGCCCCGTCGAAAGATTACACAGCAAAACACTGCACATTTCCACCCACCACATTATATTGAACCGACTTAAATGAGTTCAGAGTAATAAAGCTTTTTGCAAGTTTTATTGCGCAAACAATATTCCGCCTTGTGTCAGAAATAATCTCAATGAATTGCAAAGAAATTGAAGAGCCAGCAAACATTTCCAGCTGCTTGGAAAACCTTCCAGTGTCATTCCTCAAATTTATGATAACAGTTAAATTAAGTAAAAGGGTTAAAATGCTGGAAGGCAATATTGATAATTCCATTGAAAATGCAGAGAGAGTTTGTCAATATTAATTTGCCTGAACCCAAAGGAGCATCCCAACTGGTTTGTCATTTATTCACAGGACCTGAATCATGCTCTCCGAAGCTAAAAATCGACCATGTTGACTTCCCTCGGAGGCAAAGAGTGACGGCCCTGACCTCTGACCCTTACAAAACACGGGACATTGGGTGTGCACATCTCAGGCCGCAACATCAGCATATGGATTACAGCATTAGCTCCAAGTGAAATATATCATAAACAAATCAAATCTCTCACCTTTATTCTTGAGGAAGGCTTTTCTCGTTGCCAAGGGACTCTGACGCACTTTGGGGTTCTGCAGAAATTTTACAGCAGTGGTAATCTGTGAGGAAAGAACGAGATGTGATTTAATTCCTTATAATGAGATAATGGGCGAGGAAGAAGATAACACCTGCAGGAAAGTGGGGCTTTCAACTGCGCAAACAGTCTAGACCTTCTTTAAGAAAATGGTTCGTTATGAAAAAAATAACACATAAATGGATTTCATAGTTGCTTCTAAGCCCCTCACGCCCAGCTCAAAAGAGAAAGACCACCTGACCACTTTCCAGCTAAATGTGGGGAATGACCAAATCAGCAGTTATAAAATTAGCCCATCAAGAGTGCTGGACAAATGGAGTATAGAGCTTAATTTGCTATTAGCCTCTTAAAGACAAACTTCCATTCTTAAGTGCACGGTGGAGGAAAATCTATACTTAATGCAGAGGTGATCATTTGTATCTAATAACTTGAGAATCCTAGGCTGAAAACTTCTGTAATTCTTCCAGTTAAAAACCTGCCATGATCAAATCAACCAGCCTGGATGTTGTAATGACTTGAAACGTTAATGCACCAGAACGTTAAATAGCATCAGAACAGCAGTCGTTTTAAGTGCACTGCGTTCATCGATTCTATTATGTTTTCCTTCGAGATGCACCTTAATTTTCCACGCCAGTATGCATTTCCAAGAATCAGAGGAAGGGAAAAAATCTTCTTCAAATGGCATTAAAACATAAATTCGAAGAGGGCGCCGTTTCAAGTGAAGTGGCGCCTCCTAAAACAGATAAATATGTAAGAACGAGGAGAAAGGGGGAAAGGCGCTTGGAGGGAGGTTTAGATGACTTATTATCGCACCTGTGGTCCCCGTGATTCAATTGTAAAAGTCATCCCTCTAATAGGTTGAAAGGTTTTGATTACTCTTCTTTTCTCTTAGTGTTGAAAGATACAAAGTGATTGAATGCCCTGCCAGTGGTAATTCGCTTTGGGTAATGCATTGCATATACTATGAACCATTTCAATCCAAAACAATAGCAGTTTAAACTTGTCTGAGGTAACTGTGGCACGGAAGCAGGAATAATGTACGGGAAATACGTAAACTTTAGTAACCAGGAAAAAGTTTTTGACATCTTTAATATAAACTATGGTTAAAGGCAACTTACACAGTGAAAGAGTGTGTTGTATTTACACCTGACTGCGGATTACATTAGTACTAGGAACACAATAAAATATTAAATAACATATTATAATCTTGTCAATATAAGTTACACACAATCAATTTTTAAAAAGTTTTTTTTTTTTTTTTAATATTTTAGGTGTTTAAAACCTTTTTAATTTGGATGTTCTCAATCAACACATTGACACACAAAATATTATCTGTTCTGTTGGAAGATGGTATAACAGCATTTATTACACACAAGACCCTCTGATTGTTAGTATTGCACAAACATTTAGCTTAATTGTTCTGCTCTGGGCTTTCTTCTGTTTAATAAGGCAGTTACAAAACCTAAATAGAAGGGAGTTTTTAGTTTTGTCCCCTGAGACAGCAGCTCCCTTTATTTAGACATTAATGTAGCGTTTGAGGATGACACTAGCGTGACCTTAATGTACATAAGGGTTACACTAGGGGTATGGCATTTCCTGGATCTCTATATGCTGAGAGCTTATTAAAGTCAGTCACCCGGAACCTTCATTGTGACAAGCAGATTAAACCATTTGCATGGTGGAGCCCCGACTCATGTTCTGGGCCAAAAGATACCGTCAAAACACTGGGAAAAATATCCTTTTGATAACAAGGCAACATTATCCTGTTCTTGGCAAGGCTCGCACTTGGTCTAAGTGAGCGGATAGGACTACTTGTGGTAAAAGTAGCAATAATAAACACAATGAAATCTAATAGGACGATGTTCATTCCAGTAAATAAGAGAATTATGAAGGCAAGGCGAGAGCTAAATGACCTAATAATGAAGGAATATGCTGAATGGGCAAATCTTGTTTACATTCTCTTAAAGTTTCAATTGCAAAGTATTGACTAAATCCGTGTCGGTGTTAATAGGAGGTAAGTATTACATCTTTGGAGGACCACAGCTAGCTCAGCGGAGAACTAATGAGGCAAATGTCCATTTGGTTAAAACTGTAGTGGGATCTCTTTGGGGAGGCTAAATGTGCACTTCTTAGCAGATGACACAGATGAGCTGCACAAGTTCCACCCAGACATCTCAATCAATTATAACCACATTGCGCAGATTTCAGTCTTGTCTTCTTATTGACTTATAGATGGCACATGGTAACACACAATGAGACATTTTGGGCCTTAACATAACAGGTTAAGGCAGCTTTAGTTTGCAGAATGACAAAAAAAAAGTTTCTATCTAGCTTTGAAAAAGATGAAATGTTTGGTTAAAGAAATACTATTAGGCTGCTTGGTAAATCTTTTAGTAAAGCTCTGCCGACTAATGCACCAAAGTGCTCCATGTTAAAAGCAATAATCTTTACAAACCAGATAACCAATGAGGTAAAGGCGAAAAAGAGGTGAAAACTCAATCATAGGAACAGATAACATTAACCAACACACTTAAAGGGAGTGAAGTTGATGAACGGACAAGATTACAGCAATGTTATTGAGTTTGAATTGGACAAGTCTTAGCAATGCACTTGTCTGAAAATTACAATTGTGATGCCTTGCATTGTGAGAAATGAGCCTAAAATCCAATTAAATTCGAACCACACGGTTGGATGCCTGGGGGAATTTATGTAACCAGTTGTATATTTTTCTCTAACTAGTGATAGCACCTAACTATAATATTATGTAGACCTCTAAATGTGTTACAAATGCAGTTTGGAAACAGGTGGTATAACAAGTATAGGTTTTACTGAAATCTTACCTTATAGTTTTTAATATATTCACCTCAAATGTACAGTTTATATACCATTTTACCTAACCTTATAAATATTTAGTAAGCTACCATAAAGATACGTATTGTTTCTATTACAAATGAAAAAAAAGCACAATACACAAATATCCCAAAGCCATTGTTCAAAAAACCATACATGTTTTTAAATATTTTGGCAGTGTTGCTGAGGTGAAAAAAAAGTACAGAAAAAGGAACTGTACTTGGGTAAAATGTTGTGTCAAAAAAAGCACAACACAGGAGGTTTAGACAATTGCAACATATAATTTTTGCTTTGTTTGTTGAAAGCTTGGGAAAACAAAATTTTTTTGCCCTGTATTAGTAAGTCAGCAGTCAATTTTATCTAGACACACTAGACTGAAACAATAAATAAACTATGCAACAATGTGCACACAATAAAGCCACTTCCTGTATGCAAAAATATCTGTGACGGCTACTGTGAGGTTGCTGCTCTCGTTTAGGACATATACGTAGTGTAGGCTTATTAAACCAAACTGAGTAAACTCGTGTTTTGTAGTCGTGCCTGAAAACACTCGGATGACATGAGTGCAATAGAGGGGCTAAAAGGAAATCATTAGCAAGTAAAGGATTCAGTCTCAGTGTGAATCAATTCATTCCAAATTGCCCCGGCCTGTACATTTGTGGAGAAGTGCCCCTGATATAATAACACACTGATAGACATGGACAAAAATTGTGTTAGGCCAGTCTCAGATTTCCCCCCAAACACACGTCGGAAAGACCAAAAGAGAGAGAAAGTGTGAGATGCCGAAAAATGAAGCTCTTTATTAATTTGGTGCTTTCATGGACGATTTGCTACCAGGGCCAGTGGTCTTAAATGACTTAACCTAATACTTCTGTGATACCAGAAACCTGCCAGAAAGGAATGAACTTTTAATGCAATTATTGTATTTCCCTTTGTCGCCTGACTCTGCTCGATGTGGCCAACATTGCTTTTTAATCTTTTTAGACGAACAGCTTTAAATGCCCTTCTAATTGTGACATCTTTCCCGCCTTAATGTGACCTTTAGCGGAGGAAGTGCAGCCCCATGGGAGCAGCTACAGGGAATTATTGAACATGAAAGACATTGGGACGTGAGGCGCAGACCTGACCATTTAGCACACCTTTACAGGCCACTGAAGGCTTCACTGAAAAATAAAGTAAGGTCAATATGGTTTCACATTCTTTTCTGGAAATCATCCAAAACGTGATTGTCTATTCATGACGATGAATAACCAGCAAGAAATGTATATTATCAAAACTTTTCAAATTGCAATGATATGGGTTTAGATAGGACTTCTATATTCATTGACATGTGTAGGACTTGAAAACTGGTTTATCAGAGGCTATTAAAATGTGACTGGCTGATCAATACTCTTCTTCATCATCATTGTAAAAAAGACATAAATGTAATTTAAATGTTCAGTCTGTCACTTTGTTTCTTTTAATTGGCGAACAATGTTTAATTGTCTAATAGTATACTGTAACAGATTTATCTGTAAAAAAAAAAAAACAAGACTGTAAGACAACATCTAAGCTTTTATAGCAATTTTAATAGAGACAAATGTAAAGCAAGTGGCAACAAGCTTGCATTTAAGCGGGACCACTCACATTCTAGAAAGGGACACCCCCATTAGGTGGTCGGTCTTAAAGGCTTGTTACCACTAAATTAATTGCCATGGAAAATCCTACAGGAAAGTGGCCATTCCAATGTTATGTTGAACTAAAGTGTTATGGGAGGTGGGGTATAAAGGAAGGAGTTTTCAGCAACTGCTTTAATTTGTTAAAGAGAATAATTTGTCTTCATTTTATATTAGTTTTCAAAGACTGTTAAACGTGTTAAGTTTATTCCAGGTTTTCCAGGACACACATGAAATGCATATATGTCCTACTCACTACAGGTTGTGCTGTGACAGTCATTGCGACCAATTTAAGGTCAGAGTCAACGTTTCACCAGTTAAAAGGGCAGTGGAAAAGTGCATTGACATGTGCTTTGCAAAGGTTTAAAAATAACATTAGACAGTACAGTAACAGTGTCAGTGATAGAGGCAGGGCAGGGCTACAATCATGACATCAAAGGAGCATTATGCAAGTTTTGTGGAGGGGGAGGGTTGGTGGACGGAAATCAGGGTTTTTTAAGACCACTGCATGTACAGAGCAGAACTTTCCATTCCATAAAGTTTCTATATTGTACCGCTGTCAAAACAAATGTGGAAAAGTTGAGTGGGCTTGGCTGCATGAAACACTATAGGTCTACAAAACATCTACAAATTGTAAAAACGGAGTATGGTGACCTTATAGGTCATTTTCAATCTTAAACACGTTTCTTTTCCAGCACCTCAGAGCTGATCATTTCTATGAATGCACTAATTAATCTGTTGTGCAGCAGAAAAACTGAACTTCCACAGCTTCATTTTTAAAACAGTCTGAAAAAAATTTAAAGGATTTTAATACCTTGCTCATGCACTTTTCATTCTGATTGATAAGACATTCAAAAGTGCAAAGACCAATAAAGGCAAAACTTAATTTTTTCACCATCTAGGGTATTCACTACATAAATGACCAAATGATTGCTTCTTACCACCTGATTGTAAACTTGAGTTATAGTCTCCTCTACTGTATAAGGAAGGAAGGTATTCATCTCTAGTACAACACCAAAAAGGGCTACACAAAGATCTGCAACAACAATATCGCTTTGTCAAGTCATTTAAGACAAGATATGCACTCTCTCATTAGGAAAATAAATAAATAAAAAATAAAACAATAAAACACCTTTTAGAGAGAAGCATATTTTCAAAACCAACCTTATCAAAGATTGCTGGGGCAAAAAAAACACAAACCAAAACAAAAATAATTCATTGTAACTAAAACATTTAGTCGGTTAAAGGTGATATTGATTGTAGGTCATATTGATCAGCCCAAGCATAAAATGTTGAAAAAAGAATCAGAAACACTGCTGTAAAAAACAAAGATACTCCTCAGTGAAACAAGATAAAACAACGCTTTTATCTGAGAGCCCTGTATTTAGTTTGAAGAATACGCTCTGGAGCCCACTCTGACATTTCTTAATGTGTAACTGTCAGTCTGCTGCTGGGGCTGCCCTCGCTAAACGAGCGAGACAGATGACTGTTGAGATAAGGACACCCCCAGCGGGGCCCTCGGGGGCCCATGGGAGCCCTGAGAGCCCCATGACTAAAGAGCTGCGGCTCTGTTGGTGACACCTCACTTTCTTCTGCCACAGTCAAAAACACTGAACACAGACAGATTCCTTTTAATTCAGGTAAAAGGCCCAAAGTCGAGGCTACAGCAGTGAGGCACGGGTCAGTTCAGATTAACCCATGGCACTTTAGCGAAGGGCGGGGGCCAGTGAGGGGGCAGCAGGGGGCTAGCGGGGTGAAGAGGGGCATCTCAAAGGAGCACAACAAACTACTTAGCCACAAAACATTCCAGACCCTTCTCAGCTGCAATCCAGTAATGGATACTTCCTCAGCTCCTGGATTGGTCAAAATGTTTTCATACAATAATTTAATTCAGAAACACATTTACAAAGCAAAAGTAATCAATTTTAATTAGTTGATTTTTTTTTTCATTCGCATAAAATGTAATGTACTGCTATCGATCTCCTTTGTTCTTTAATGCAGTGCCTCTTTCCTGTAATTCAAATCCTTGCTTTTTTCTTTTACAGTCATTGATGACACTGTGACAGCGCCTTCATGTGAGTTTAAGTGGAGAGAAAGTGTTGCTTAAAGACGCTCACTGTGCACTTCTAGGCCACTCCAAGAACAAAGACTGGGTTATGCCAAGAAACACAAAATGTAAAGGTGCATTTTCTTTAATTTTTTTTTTTTACTTTTTAGGACTAAAGTGTAAATAAAGTTAGATGGTTAAAGTGGGGGCCTTTAACAAAGAATATACAAATCTGAAACACTTTTTACACTACAATATTGTACTGGCAATAACCATATATAATGTTATGAATCTGTGGAATCAATGTTGTATACATCTTGATATTGAATCATAATAAATTTACAGTATTGTATTTTAAGTATTTTATTATATAATGAAATGATGACCTGGACTAAAATGAACCCCATTAAAAACAAGAAATAATAGTATCTAAAAATGTAAACTAAACATTACCATTAACATTAGATACATACTAGTTGTTAAAATGGCACTGTCCACTGTGTCCCTCTTCATATCACCAGGGCCCGCCGGGCTTTCACTTTTAATTAGTTGATTGAGGTAAAATGCAAGCGGCACCAGCAGCAAACAACGTAAAGCTTGTGTCTCTGCGACACACCACAGAAGTTATGTTGGTGTCAGGAGGAGAGCCGCCTTCGTCACAACCAACGTACAGTGACAAGCCTATCCTCCTCTGCTCCTCTCGCCGCGGTGCCACCCACCTACAAACACACACTGATACACACTGCAAACAACTTTAAGTTAACTACTGGTTAGCCACAAGAACAGAGTACAAGATGATGTGACTTGTGTGCAGGCCTTCAGTCTGCAAAACAAACTAGTGAAACAACAGTGGTAAAAGCTGAAGAGGTGTCTTTCTATTGATCAAATAACTCCTACTTGGCTTCACTGTTACTGGATGCTCACAAAGACAATCAGACAGATTGTGACATTCTCCTGACATTATAATAGCATGTCAACCCTTCTCCAGTCAAAAGGCTGAATGCACTAATTGTGCGTCTTGGATCAGCAATTTCATGGTCTTCAAAGGGGGCCAGGAATTGGTAGCATGACCCTCCACACAGGGTGAGACCCCTCTTTCCTCAGCAAGTGCCACAGCAAGCAGAAGAGTGGAAGGACTGTGTTGAGATGCATCAAAGCCAGAGAGGTATCAGAGAAGATTAACATCGCCATCTACTGGCCAGGCCTCAGAAAAAGAGGAGTATGGAGGCTGGCAGCTTCCCCTCACAACCTGGCGTTCAATGAAAGCTGTCAGAAACATTTAGACACACATGCCAAGACAATGGGCCACACATTGACAGAAGCAGCAATTCACTATAAAATTACCGTAAAATAGAAAGAAACTTAAGCTTAAACATTGTTTGTTTAGTTTTCGAAAAAGTGCACAGGCTAAGTCTGTTTTAGATCACACTAAGTGACAGAGAAAAATGTTCCCAAATTCCTCTTTGCTTTCGGCACCCTTTAGCTCGTCAGTACAGCGTCAAGATAAGCATAAAGTGTGTGGTCCTGACAGCATCAACAAACAAGTCTTGTGAACCTGAACCGCAGAGGGTTTAAACATGGTGTGGACAGGTCAAATCATCAATTAAAGTTTAACACAAGTCTAAACCGCACTTAGCCGGGAGCACACTATAACAACACTGATACCTTAAACTTACTGAGGTCTGTTTGGACTGAAAAATATTTAGGATCAGATTGTCCTGCCGGTTAAAGAAAGATACATTTTCTAGTGACAGAAGGCCAGGTCTTTTAAGCCAACTGTAAAATTGGACCCCATTTAATGCATATCAAACTCAGAAAACAAAGATTTGGTAATGTACCATACAACTGGACCACATTACAATTCTAAACAAAACACAAAACCTAAAGATAAAAATCACAGTAACTACGTCTATTACTTTTTACCCCTAATAATGAGCAGTGTGGTAATAAAGATTAGGAGAATCTTACAAAACAAAATACTGACCTTTAAAAAGGTATATTTCTCAGAACTTGTAATAAAGGGAAAAAAAGAATGTGTGACATTTGTAAAAAAACTGCACCCACGATTTCAGAGAAGTACTGACAAACGTTTCAGGTTTTGCAACTTTGTGCACTATACAAACAAATGACAAAGTATAAATTGTCCAGGCAATGCAATAAAAAAACATTTAATGTCAATTACTATTATCTTACTGAATAGACAGGGCAGTAAGATGGTTTTCTATTCAACATTCAGAAGGGTTGGTTTAAGGTTTCAGCATGAACACACATCTCAACTGTCTGTGAGCTTGTGTGGTGACGGTGGGTGGTACATGTTTAACCAGGCTCGTATTAAAAAAAGTGAAGGGAGCAGACCAACTCTGATGTCAGACAGCACAGCAGTAGCATGTTACAGAAAGGGGGCTGAGTTGGCAAGCAGCTCAGCAGCAGACAAGCACCTGTTCTGACATTTTCTGTCGACCTTGACACGAAAAACACATGACAATGCCACAATGTGCGTTTCAGAAAGTACAGGACATTTGATGAAAGACCCTTCGCCTCAACCCTTTTTTGGCCCGCTAAGAGCCACTTGTATGGAAAAGCTGTAACCATGACATAATGGGGTACAGGAAAATAGCATGGCGTTTATTGACTATAAATAACAGAGCTAAAATAACCTTGAGTTATTCTTGAATACAATTTCACAAGACAAGATTGTCAGCCATCTTAAAATCAAGATTTGCACCCAGTTTAAAAACTAACTAAAGGTCTGGTGTGCCTTGTTTATTTATTCTATTGCATTCTCACACTTTGAATTGAAGTTCATGACAGAGCCACGATGCATCCATCCATCTACTATTTTAATCAAAGAGAAAGCAAAGTACCAGTGCCAGGAGAGCTGCAAAGCAAAACAAATGCAATCTTCCTGTTAATCACTGCATTAACAAGAAGTTGACAGTCTTGCTGTTGGAGCCAGGGAGGGGAGCCAGTCCAGGTGTCGGATAATTGTTAGTTGCACCAGTAGCTTTGTTGTGTTTTTTCTTTTTTTTCTTTTACTGTGCCAACCTCTGTTTCACTGCTTCCACTTGTGCCCTACCTTAATAGCTTTTAAAATTCTTATTTTTGCTTAAGATGGCATTCAGACACAAAGAAGTCTTGGCAAGGGCCTCCCTGTGCTGACTGTAGTGGACCTGTACAAAAGAAAACGTCCTGAAGTAATCTGTGCCAAGTCGAGTGTAGCTCAGTTTTAAAGATGCATGAAAAAGGGTCTGGTTTTAACCCTTTTTCATGCATCTTCAGACCGACAGGATTGTATTTTTAATTGAAATATTGTTATTTATGAAGTGTATTATTTTTTTTCCAGATTATTGTCAATAACTTTAAACTTAAAACTTAAATTTAGTCATTTAGCAGACGCTTTTATCCAAAGCGACTTACTTAAGTGAGGAAAAACAATGGAAGCAATTTTAACAACACAAGGTACAAAAAGCATAAGTGCACAAAAAACTAGTCAGTTTAAACCCAGCACAGTATACAAAGCCAAAGCTTTTTTTTTTTTAAAGAAAGGAATCGATAGAAAAGGAAGTAGAACTCAGTGTTTGTCAGTCAGGTGTTGACGGAAGAGATGTGTTTTCAGGCGTTTTTTAAAGATGGCTACAGAATCTGCTGATCTTGTAGCAGCAGGTATATCATTCCACCAATGTGGAACAGAGCCAGAGAAGGTACGTGAATATATCAGTGAATATAATCAGCAACATACATATATGGCATAATAACAACTTTAAATATTTTCCACTGCTGATTTGTTCTGCTAAACAAAGATAAAGGTTCTCCTCTCTTGTGTAGGCCATCACTAACTCAAGTGGCCCTTATTCAAAGTAAGTGCATGTAAACATAGTCATGTGTGGCATTTAAAGATATGCATTTAAAACCATTGTGTCTTCAAGGGAAGCTGGTTATGTACCACTAGATGGTGGCTTAAGATACTGTAGCAATAAACGGCTCTCGTTGGTGTGAAAGGATAGCTATCCCTTATTAATTGTTAACTAAAGTGTAATTCAAAGTTCTGGGATGTGCAGGGGAAATACAGTTCCATAAACAATATTACTGTTAGAACTTACTTATTTATTATACATTACAAATAACTAGACAAAACAATTATGGTTTATCCATACTTTCCTTACATTCAGAAAACAGTCAGTCCTCGATGTTGATACCGCCATCCTTAGGAGAAAAGCGGAACTATCAGAGCAACTTTTTAGTCAAAACTTCCGACAACTCACTGCTGAATCATACTTCTAAGTTTTTGCCTGATTAGACTGCAGCATTTTGGCACAAGTGCTCTATTACACAAGCTTTACGATGATTTATCTCACTTTCCTATATACTGTCACTTTCATTTTAGCCAATGAGCAGCCCATTATCTTTTTCCTCAGATTCTCCAGATAAAGACACAATCTCAGGGCGCCACACACAGGGAAACGCTGAAATCCCATTAGCATTCTGCTTTCATTATTTTTAATCAAACCCCAGAAAAGTGACACATATTAATTAATATCCATTAGCAGTTTTTGCCCCTCTCTCTTTCGTTGAGGGGGAAAAGAAGCAATTAGCTTTACAAAATAATCAAAAAAATGGTTTGAGAAATCCCTGATAAATGTCATGTGAGGTCCCGTCTAAGTGTAAGAAGTCTAATACATTCTTGATGTCATTTTCCATTAAACTGCTATTACAGTCTTGATAGAACTATTAGTCACTACATTATTAATAACAATAATGTATTTGCATTTTTGGTGTACAAGCCCTGCTTTCACGCCATAATTTATGAACCAACTCAGATATGTTACAACAGTCCCCATCTCAGCTCTTTTGTACTTATTATTGATTGTGAAAAACGTTTAAAAAAATCCACTTCTTGCTCCTCCCCCGCTTGCTTAATGTATTGGAGTGGGCTGTTTACATTAAAGGACCAGAATAAAGTGCATTTACATCTGAAGCATAACTTAATAATTTACATTCCAACATTTATTAGAGGTGACGAACGAGCATTTTGTCCACTCGTGCTTTTCCACAATGCAGCACTCATTCAATCCATATAAATTACAGCTGGGCTATGGAGTGCAAGAGCAAATTATTTTATTATATTTATGCATGTATGACTCTATAGGGGGTTACTAAGACAAACAGGGAATTACTTGATTACGCCAACTGTGGTTAACAAAGAAAGAAATATGACTTTGAAGCTTGGGCCAATCAAGTTTCAGCATTATTTAAATGTTTTGCTCAAATGCAAATATGTGAACTACATAGATCTCAGTATAAAAGCTGTAAATGTAATACAGTATAATGTAGTTGAACACAGTCTGTTGCAGAACAAGAGAGAGAAAGCTCTTTAAAGTATTGCTTCAGCCGTTCTGTCTCTGGAGAGTTTAGTTTCACTTTATGTTCAGGAATTAACAGAACACTTATAATATGTCATGTTTGTGAAATACCAGCCGTTTCTGTCTGATTTGGTGAGGATTTTGTGTTTCTAGACAAACAGCTTGACTCCCAAAGAGGTTACATTTTGGGGACTTGTTGATCACAATTTGGATTGGCGACTCTGCATTAAAGGAATTTTTGATGGTTACAATCTTTCGTACAACCATTATTCTCTATGATGGAGTCAAAAAGAGAACATGAATTGCACATATCTAGAGAGCAGATGTGTATTTCAATCCTCTAAAACTGTCATGTTCTGTGTTTGAGGAATTCTGCAAGCATTAGATAATTTGTGCTGTTCCCACTGCAAACTCTTAGCTAGAGCTAATATTATTCAATTAAAAGAAACTTGCCTAAAAGGCAATATTATATTACATAATTAGGCAGGGCTGCGTTTTCAGAAGTGTAGTTACAAATGCACTGAGGGGATCCCAGCATTTGAACAAATATCTGGCGCTGTAGGGGAGTGCGCCGACAAATTAACAGCTAATAACTTACTGGGAAGCCAGATAAAAAGAAAAAAATGCTCCCCAAAGTGTCAATTACAAATAATTTTTCCTCTGATTTGCACACTTGTGAAACGCTAAAAAGCTATTTCAGCACGTCAGAATTGTTTGTTGTTCATTATTTATTTTCTTTATGCTGGATTCATTCAGAGGGAAAGATATTTAGATGGTCTTCTTTCTGACAGCATGTTCTGGTCTGAGCAAAGACAGAAAGACAGCTGCAGACAGATGGACAGCAGCATAGACAGGGGGTGAGGTGGGATTCAATCAGGTTTATATTCATTAAAAATCAGAGGACATCACAAAAATGAGAAAGATGCTGACAAATCAAAGGGTCTCAGTACCTGAATTACCATAGTCATTTACTTATTAAAGTCAGGATGTTTCCTGTCAATCAAGGGCCATCACATTCTCCATTTACGGCGGAAAGCCAGCGTAATTGCTTCTCATACTAATCAACACAACTTGTGTAATTATGCCTTGAAAGTGACATTGGAGGCTGAGAGCGATGTGAGCAGTCTTGACAGCGGAGACATCTCAGATTCATCGGGAGATTTCTAGCCTTGCTGCAAAGAGACAAGCCACTCTCAGACCAAGTTACTCACTCCAGCAGTTTACAACCATAAACACAAAGAAAAGACGATAAATCAGGCTGAAGTAATTACAAAGCAGAAGAGAGAGCAGAAAGGAAGCTGGGCTCAATGAGGCCACTTTCCCAAGTATATTGAGGCAAAATGACTGCACTGTAATTAAACTGGTGTCATATTTCTGTCATTTCTTAAGTAAACATATTATGACAGTTCACTAAATTGTGGGAGAATAGGAAATTACAGCTGTGTTGCCAGGCTGTTTACATTAATATACTCGCTGAGGCGAAAACCATGCGAATAAAGCCCTAAGTATTCATTAAAGTTTATTGAATTCGCCTTAATCACAGACTTTACAGATGTCTCCAAAATTAACTTTGCTTAAAACGCGTTTCACCATACTGAGCTGAGGAACGCAGCCCAAACCATATTCCCATGGTGCATCTGTCACTGGTGACGCTGCGGCTTTGGCAGGAAGGTCACAGCGAGGTCAAACTACTGCAACAAATCAAGCTCCAGCGCTTATGACATGAAACACTGAGCTATGTAAAATATGTGCATTATTGACACATAGATGCCACTTTGGCTTAAGAGTGAATTTTTTGTGTTTGCATTAAAATAGAGAAGATCCAAGTCCAGCGGTGCAGAAGGCAAAAACCACGAAATAAATTAAATTTATAAAACGACTTGGACTCATCTGTTCTCATCATTTTCAAAGAAGTGGGTGGAACTTTCAGGAAAAAAATAGGCACCAACATCAAAAAGGCTGATAATTCTGGCGTACAATGTTGAGAAGCGGCGTAATGATTTGATCTGCAAACAGACATTAAGATGAGAGATTTATTGTTCATAGTTCAAACAACAGAAAAAACAAAAATCCTTGTCTGTGTCATTCCTCATTTATGACCTCCATTTGGCACGTGTTTCATTCACGTACAATATGAACAGACAGTGTCATGAAAAAACAAGCTTTTACAGGAAAAGCCTGTGTGATTCACCCTCTGCGTTCAACTCTTAATGAGTCAAAAACTGTGACCCGCACTTAAACAAGAAGCCAGGAGCTGTAAACTCATTCCCCGTCCGAGCCAGCTTCGTCGGCAGGACCTAGAAGATGTGCTCTGAGCATGCACGATAAATCTGACGTGAAATCATAATCATAAAAGCAATTAGCTGACCCTGCGCCACTCGTCCTTGGACATGACAGTGAGAATTCATACAGAGGACTCGAAGGAGGCTGGTGTTGGGCGAGGAGGGGGAAAATGTGCAACACAGCAACAATAAAATGGAAGGCCTTTGCTGTATCATTAACCACTGAAATAAACAGCGCATGATGCACAATGAATTAAAGCGAGAAACACAACAGAATGCGGCTTTTATGCATTTCACAAAGCCTTGGCTCTATAATTAAAACAGACTGTTGTGTGCAGATGTTTCCAATAGAAGCAATAGGGCAAAGGTTAGTAAAATAATTCATGAAGCAAAAACGTTTTTATTTAACAGTATTCTTTGTTTTTTCATGTTAAAGGTTTCCACAAAAGCAAGGTAACAGTTGATTTGACTTTTGACTGGATATTCAGCTTTTATATTGCTCAAACTGGGATTTTTAAGAGCTATAGAAGACTATCTTGTCTTAATCCATGATGCAAGATTCCTACTTTTTAAATTATTTGTTTTCCAAGGCTTTTTGACAATTCAGGACAGACAGAAACCCTTAACTTTAATCCTCATTTTGTGCATCTTACACTTGCAAGTACTTTGAGCATTCTTCTCCGTTTTGGTTTAAACTCTAAAAACTACAGCAGCCTCAGAGGGCCAAAACTCAAATAAATTCCTTGCAGGTTACATATGTACAAAGGTTTACAAAGACAAAAAGTACTACTAGACAGTAGACACTATTTGGAGATTTGGACACTATTAATTTTCCAAGTAATTTCCTCAGCTAAAATAAATACTCTCTAAAATTCCAGGTTTTCCAAGATGCATGGAAAATCCTAACATGACCATGAGTGTCAAGATTATCTAGATTTTTAATGAGTTAATTTTTTCTGCGGTGTCCGTTGCTCAGATTGATCTAACTTTTCTCTTTCCGACTGTCATCCCCTCTTCCTCATAAACACATATGCACACATGTGTACCTCGCCATCACTTTGCCACAGAGTAATTACAGCTGGGCCAAACTAGTGGCTGCCACCTAGTGACCGTCTTCTCCAATAATCATGAAATATCTCCACGGCTCGCGCCCCCACTCGGACCATAACTCTCCTTTACTGCAGACAGCTCCAATAAAGGATTACAATTACAATTAAAGTAATGAGCAAAGAGGAAAAAAGGAAAATCTCAGAGAAGGTTCCCCTGGCTAACTAAATGGTAGCCCAGTTTCTCGACAGAATGGAGTTACCATACCAGACTCATTACAGGCACACATTTCTAATTCAGGGCCCAATAATTAATTTGGAACATGTTGAAACCTGAAGTCCTCAAAAATTTAAATAATGGGTTTACAATTGATATATGTGAAATGGATTGAAATATAAGATATTAACTTTTTGTCTTTGAGCCGAGATAAGGGAATAGGTAGAAGATGATTTAGAAGCTAATTGGAAATGGTCAAAAGATCATTGAATGACCTCTCACCTGTTCCCTGACCACACACAGGCAGCTGTTGAAGGTCACAGAAGACACACATTTTTGATAACTCCAAGGTGAGAACGATCAGAAAATGTATAGATAAAACGGTGCTTTTCCTAGTGGCGGTGATGTCAGGGCTGAATTTGCACATGCTCATTGTTGTTTTGTGAGCTATAAATCTATTCTAACAAAAGCGAATGAATGCATTATAAGTGTGCTTGTTTACTACCAATACTGGAACTCAAAACACTTTACATTTAGCATCCACTTATCCATTTGCTCCACTAGTTCACTGAGGGGTCCAGTGTCGTGTCCAAAAGCAACGTGAACTAGAGGAACTGGGATTGACCTGTTAACCTTACAGTTAATGGGCAACCTGGTGTACCTCCTGAGCCATAACAGTGGGGTCAATGCCGGGGCACTGGGTTTAAGGATATTTATAATTGTATAGTTTGTAAATGGACAGAGAAAACGCTCTTTTAAAATACCTTTATGTGTGTGAATATAGCATCAACATTGTGGCTCCTACCAGAGTATAAATATTTTTTCAAAACTCACATATGACCAACATCTGCTTTTCTGTAACTGTGTCAAGGTTGAAGAGATAAAACAAGGAACAAAAACTAACAAAAGAGACAAAACGCAGACAGTGGCAGTAGTGGTAGTTCCATCATGTTGGCAAATGCACCGATTACGGTACTGTTGGCTTTCCCAGAGAGTCCCCTCCAAAACCTCTATCCTAACCTTCTCCATTCTTTGATGGCTATTGCAGAGGGGCTACGGAAATTTGGAGACTGCTGAACCAAAACAGATCACTTCAAAGCGGCTTATTTAACGCTTGCTAAATTTTTCATCACAGTCGCCTAATATCCTGGGGAAGGGGAGCTTTTGAAGTTGCTGTGCAAGACCACGGTTGTTCGTCTTATTGTTTTTCTCCTCCCATTACCGGCATCCCTCTGCTGCTACTAAAACCCCCAAACTAAACATCCATACAATATCTCCATACAATAATGGTTGTCAGGGACCTCCTTTTTAATACATAGACTATTCAGCATGAGCTGTCTTGGTAAATGTGAATGATATCAAGGCTCAAAACTAAACATTAAGTGATAAACATGACTTAAAGTGATGTGTTTGTTTATTACATTCTGCAGGTAGAATATTGACTTTATTCTCTATTCAAATTGTCCCCAGCTTCCCTTTTTGTGCCACAGCAAACTGTTTTTTCTTTCATAAGTATTTGCAAAGTATGTATGAGCAAAGTAGATTTCCCCCCTAGGCCTTGTGCATGACGTGTCTGTCGAGGCAACTCATGGCCATGTAAAAGAGTGGCCAGGTTTACAATTCAAATGTTGCATTAATAAACAAATCTGAACGCGAAAACTTATTCAACGTCACAAAGTCAGAATGAACTCATGAAAGACCACCACCATGAAAGACGTAGATTAAAGTTTAACCCACCTTGATGGAAAAATCAGACACTCTCACCCTGTTATCACACCACCTAGGGCTGGGCAATATGGACCAGAAATTACATCTAGATATATTAATTAATATCTTGATAAACAATATATAGCTTGATACATTTTTCCCAGAGACCAAACGCCTAAATTATCAAGAGCATTATTTTAGATTTAAATTATAAATAAAAGGTTGATTTTTTTTATTAGTATTATGATTTTTGTAATCTGAAATTGTAGATTATAAATATCTTTATGACTTTTTTTGGTATATAAAAAGGTAAAACTAAGTCTAATAGTTAGCTATTCTAAGTAGCTGTTAGACTATTTAACAGCATCTTCTAGCATCAGACGAAACATTATGGCTCTAAATATCAGCGCGTCTCTGAGACTGCTCAGAATCAAGACCTCAGCTGGGCACACTGTGGAGTTAGTTTAAACCTGTCTCTGTTCACATTTAGCGCAGTTCACTCTTCAGTGCGTAACAGAGCCGTCCGCTGGAGTGTCAGAAAGAGGAGCAAGCTGCGGTGCCGCGCCTTTTTCTAAAATCACTGAACGTGAGCTTGGTAAGTTGACAGTCAGCAACTTTTATCAACGCTAGGTCTACAGTATTTCTCACTCAACCAAAGAGAGCTGTGCACTTGTCGAGTCCTGTTCTCTCACATCAGGAAACAGACTGCACAATAACAAAGCAATGTTAAAATAAACAGAAGTAACTGCTTCAGATGCCCGAGTAGTTTACAGATGAAGAACTGAGCTGCTGCTGCACAGAGCGAAAGGGGGCGGGCCAGTGTGAGTCGGACCTAGGGAGACAAATTAGTGGCGACTCTATTGAAGGCGTATTAATATCGATACGATATAGGCTCATCCCATATCTTGCAAAAATATATTAAAATATCACCCTACCCTGTACAAAGACAAATACAGAGCATTTAACATGCACAAATATTATAGAATTTGGATGTTTGTTTAGCAAATAACGCATATGTTTTTATCAAGTTGGATATTAGTTTTAACGTGTTTAAGTGTCATTCACTTAACTTTTTATAAAGCCCAACTCTGTCAGTAAAATTAGGTTAACGGTGTTATTGTAAACATTTCTGAAGATGAAATCTTTTGTGCAATATATGGCACGTTTGTGATATGTTTTGCATATGAAAATAGTTTGATAGAGCACTGATCATGTTCTTTTTTTGTTTATTTGTTTTAGTGGATTTCAGGGCAATGAGGTCAGGGTGAGTAAAGGGCCAGAGGAGGAAAGAACAAAGACTGGTGGTGGTGAGGAGGAGGGGGGCGCCAACGGGGGTAATGGCCGTGCCAGTGATGAGTAGAAGGTGGGAGGGGGGCTGGGGAGGTGATGCAAGTCTGTGTGAGAGAGAGCGAAGAGCAGCGCTTGAGGCAGTAGCAGTGACTGGTACACCAGCCAAGTACACCCCAACACTGCAGGTCCAGCATGCCCCTCTGGCCCCAATAGTGCTTTGGCCCCTGAGCGAGGCCCTGCTGCTACAGAGGGGGGGCCCAATGTGCAGACTACCAGGGCCTGCTAATGTGGGCGAGGTGAGTCAGAACCTGTTAACATGACTGCTGTGCCCGGCCTCACTGGCTTGTCTGACGTGCACATGAACGTACAAGCGATATACAAACGTGTGCGCACTCGATCGCAGCCCATGCCCTCCCACCCCTGCCAGCACTCCCTCTTCTCTCATCCAGATAAAATTCTTTCAGACACAAATTTCAATTATTCACCTCATCCAAATAATGCCATGTGACAAGAATTATCCCTACTGTAATAATCCACTTAACTGGGAAAGAGCAGCTCATCAAAAAGAGAAGCAGAAAAGGGGCAGGAAGTGAGAGCGGTGGCACTGGCGGGAGGAGAGGGGCAACTTGTCATCCACTTTCGAATCAGGACCCTCATAACAAGAATTTCTTCCCTTTTTGAGAAGGCAGTCTTGAAGCGCACTGGGATGATGAAATTGAAGTAAATTGAAAGAAAGCCTGGGAGAATGCTCCCACAATCAATAACCCCAGGATTAAATTAGCCTTGGCATGAAGGGATGATGGGGGGAGGATGAAGAGTGAATGGCACTGAATGACATTGAGACATGTAGGCTCAACAATACAGCACTTTTCTAACCTGCATGCCTGTGTTTAAACAAGGACCGTGAACGCAGCTGCAAAATACACTAAACTAAACCCAGGCAATCCTGCAAACTGTCATCACTTAAACGCCAAAAGTTTATGAACACGAATACTTGTATATGTATTTGTATAATACCCACTGTGTTAACACAGTGGGTATTATACAAATACAACACATTTGGTTTGTATTTTCAATCTTTACAGATTATAGATTTTGCTTAGTCTCTCTTTTGCACACATACAACTGTAAATTAAATAAAGAACAATCAAATAAAGACACATTCAATTAAATGGCCCAACTCTAAAATGTAGTAGAGCTGTTATTAGTATGTATAGTAGTCCTGCTGAATATTGTAACAATCAATTGCCATATTTCACTTTCCCCCAGCTTTGAGATAATAAAACATTTTGTAAACTGAATTGAAAGATTTTTGTAGTGCGCCTAGATGGTAAAAGGATAAATGCACTACAGTATTAAAAAAAAAAAAAAAACACACATTTATAAACTAATTCAAAATCTTCTAAGACCAAACAGTTGCCCAAGAGTCAGAGTTCAACTGAAACCCAACAATGGCTTCCACCAATTATTTCAAAAGTAACATGATTAAAGCACTTTGCTGTTGACTGATAAAATGAATCTTTCTGTGTGCTTTTTAGTCTCTAAAGCACAGGAACATGAAAAAAACTCTCTCATTATGATCTTGGGGACATCGGTGTGGCACCAAAGCAGCTAATTGGAAGACTTAAACACTTGATCTTTTGTGAGGAATATGCTTATAACCCTATTTGATTAAAAACTCCTTAGTAAAAACATGAAAACAAATGTCCTTCAAGCTAAGGCAACAACTGGCTTAGTAAAATTTGTTTAAAGCACCACTCTTACTGAATAGGCAAATTTTCTTTTGTCAGAAGATTCAGGTAATGTCAGGTTTAATTAGGGAATTCAGTATCAGATGTCAAAAAATAAAACCATTCAGTAGGCTTATACTGTATATATATTGTTGATTGTATTTTGTAATATTATGGCTTATAAATAAAGAAAACGTCAAGTATTTTTTACCTGTGTTTAACCTAAAAATAAATTATTGCTTTAATGGCTTGTGCCTTGCAGTATGTGTTGGAACAGTGAAAAAAGGTGACTTTTGAAGGAGTGCAAAGCAAGATGTGGAGACATAAGACTTACCAGTGCTTCTCTGGGAGGAGCTGCTGCCTCATCTCTAGCAGGAGGGCTTGTCTAAGGAGATGAACAAACTCTTGTGTTAGACTGCCATCTACTGGATTCCTCTAGCATTACTGGCAGTTCAGTGCCCTAATATGGACTGTGTGATGTGTGTTACTTTGTAATTAAACATACATAACCTACTTTTACTGCACTTCACTTGCACTGTCACTAGAGGAAATTTAGCTGCAAGCATTATAATACTGTAGCTTTATAAAAGTGACAAAATTAGTAGGATGAACCTTGCAGTATAGACAGTCATAGTTGTTCTTGCTAGGAAAGCTATGTAATAGTTTGCAGACTGTGAATATTGCACATACAATTTAGTCATCGTTAAAGTGTTTAACTTAGAGCAGAACGAGCCATTCAATTATTAAAGTAAGCTGGTTGTCTTATTTTAACAGATATGTTCTGTATCTGTGCCACATGTTGCATGCTCAGATTAAAAGAATTTGAATATAAAAAATAACTACAAAGCTTGGCCCGATGTGATGCATGGTGAGCCTATCTTTGTTAAACATTGCTGCTCTAGTAAAGGACACATCAACCTGTTAGGTATTTGCCAACACTAACAGCATTGTTTGCTAACTGTGACCTTTCACATATCTGCTCAGCTGCATGGTCAAAAAGACTGAAGTGCACTATTGTTATAAACTAGACATTAACTAAAGTTTTTACAGCATGTGATAAAGCAGAACTGTCTGGCCCCGTGTGTCCACCTGTCAACAGTCTGATGAGTTGCATGCTTACACCTAGAGAACTTTTGCAACGTTACAAGTTAGCATGCTAACTAGCTTCAATGCTAAAACCCTGTTATTAGAAGTATTTTAAAAGCCACAAACAAGCACATCGGCTTTTAAGTGAAGCAAAACGACTTGAACACTGCAGGACCAGTTTAAATGGCAAAGATAAAGGTTGTAGCAGCAAAAGTGTAGACCTGTGCTGATGGGTCAGACTCGGTGGATGCCATCTTTCTTCACTTGCTTCAAAGGCTGTTCGATTACATTCTGCTCGATTATTATTTTTTTTCTGGTCAAAGAGCTTCACTTTACAGTAATTATAAATGTATAAATTAATAATACATTGCAAAGTATGGTTTATGGATAAAAATGTCATAAAATAAAATAAAAAAAAGTCATTAAGTAATATAATATAAGACACTGAAGTAAAATGGACTGCTCTGCCTTGGACATAACATGCGATATATATTAAAATCTAATATTATAAAATATGGACGGATTGTATGACGGACGGATTTAATTTTAAATCTATATTTTAAAACAATTCCTGTGTTCATAATTGCTTCATAATGTACACCTCCGCTGCTGTAGGTGGCAGTGTAAATCTGTTAGAAAGCCCAAAGAAGAGTCGGTAGCGCACTTATACAATCTATGGTAGCGCAGCGACAATTCCGCGTTCAAGGCAAAAGCAGGTTGGAAACATCAGCATTTGTCATTCACTTTCATTTATCTGTTTTTTTGAGTAGAATCTGTACCAAATAATCACATTCACCAGACGAGGATGACGAAATCTTGTAGAGTCTGCAATTTTACTCGCGAGAAATCCTACGGTTTGGCTGTTCCCTCTTTAGATCAACTTAAAATAAAGGGTAAGTTAAGTAATTTTAGTTGTGAGATACTTTAATGTGTGTTAATCAATACTAAGATGTCAAAGACAATGCAAAGTTTTATATAAAGTTTTTAAATCAGTACATTTTACCAGAACCACCATCCTGCCCGTTTCATAGTTCTTTTATTCTTGCCCTAACTTGTAGACTCTCACTTGAAAGTTCTGTCTTTACCGCATACCTAGAATACTGTTCGGTAGGCGTTGTCCACATCAATGCAAATCCGTACACACTCTGTCTTAAAGTTTTAGCTTAGATTTTCACGTATTTACTGACTATTTATATGAGGTTACCTGGTTGATTACTTGGGTACAGGACGGGCATAAGAATACATTTTAACGCATCTCTGGAGCCTAGGCGAAAAATATTTTCAACCCACTCTGTGGCTATGCGCTAAAGCAAAGTGACAGCTTGACAATTGTAGGCTACATTTCTTGAAGTACTTGATGAGTGTCTTTGTCTGTGAGAGCACATACCAGTGACGTGAAACTTACAATACATTCCTGTTCATAGTTCAGAGTCTCTTATCTGCCCTCTATTGTCCAATAGTGCCTTGTTCAAAGTATTAGTAGAATCTGTCACATTTGGTACTAGTTATGGTTGCAAATGAAATAAAACATTTGTCAAAAGATGGACCCCCTGTCTATAGTAGTATGTAAAACACATGCCTCCAAGGAACCTTAAGTCATTTGTGTTTAATTTCAGGAAGTGAGTCCCTTGGTTTCAGTCCCAGTCTCTCAGTCAAAGTGGTCCTTGAAGAAGATGGCACAATTGTGGAGGATGAAGCCTACTTTTTATGCTTACCAATGAACACAAAGTTCATGTTGCTACGTGAAAATGAAAAATGGTTTCCAGTTCAAAAGAGTAAGACATTGCTACATTCTTATTTTACAGTTAAAACATACAATGGTGTAATATGATGACCATGCTTTTTTTGTTGTAGTGGATGGAGGGACTGCATGGATGGCCCATGACCCTGTGTTGATGGACACTGACGTTGTGGACAGTGCTGCTGTTGCTCGCTGGAGGAGCTTGGCACAGCAACTAAAGCAGGATTTAACAAGTGTCATTGTCATGTCAGAGGCAGATTTACAGGTAATGCAACATAATTTCTTCATGACTAGGACAGTCTAAACATCATCTCAGGTTTTGTATTATTTAGCTGTAAACTGCAGTCACTAAAAATATCCTCCCTCGTGCAGACTTTAATAGATGTTCCTCTTGCTGAACTGGCCACTAGTTTGGGGTATCAAGAGAAGAAGGCCCAGGACTTTCAGGAAACACTGCTGAGGTTTTTGGACCGTAAGGAGGAGGAGAGACAGTCCAAAGAGCTGCTTCAGCTTTACCTTAAAGCTGTAAACCAGGAACCCCAGCGCGAGGAAGGATCCAGTCAGAACGCCCAGCAAGGTATAACTGTAATTAACTTTATTACTGTAATTAAGGTTAAACCCAAGTGTTATGCTTGCCATTTAAAGTTTACCTTTTGAAGAATAGAGTTTTGAAGAATAGAGTACCTGTCAAAATCTTCTGTAATTTGTAACTGTTGACTGTATTTTGTGGTAAAAATATTTTATATTTACTTATTAACCCTCCTGGGTCCCTTTTTTTTTTGTGTTTGAATTTTATTCTTCCAAAACTCTGGGTCGATGCAAATGGCATAAGATTTGGGCATGTTGGGTATTTTGGGGTAAATTAAAACTATTCATGATTTTTTTTTTTTTTTTTGGAAGAGAAAAAAAAAAACTTCGAGTCCCTTTCAAAATGCATTTTTTTTGTAACAATCCCTTCTTGTTTCCATGGCAACTATTTAAAAACTTTTGTGCCCTAGGGACCCATGTGGAGCAATTTACAATTGTGCTCAGATTTACATACACTGGCAGAATTTGTAACTTTTTTGGCAATTTTTCAGAGAATATGAATGATAAGAAAAGCTTTTCTTTCACTCATTGTGGTTAGGTGAAGCCATTTATTTTCAAACAACTGTGTTTTACTCTTTTTAAATCATAATGAAAACAGAAACTTCCTAAATGACCCTGATAAAAAGTTTACACACCCCAGTTCTTAATACTAAACTCTTGGGCTGTCTCGCATGAACTGCACGTTTGAGATCTCCCCAGACTGGCTCAATGATATTGAGGTCAGAAGATTGAGATGACCAGTCCAGAACCTTCCCTTTACGCTGCTGTAGCCAATGACATTGACTGGTCGAATTGGCCTTGTGCTTTGGATCGTCCCATGCCCCATTCTGGGCTGATCAGTGCAAGTTTTCCTCCAGTATTTTCTGATAACATGCTGCATTCATCTTTTCCTGTGCCTTTTGTAGCTCGAACATCCCCAAAACATCAGAGATCTATGGTGTACCTTTCATCATAGACTCATCTCCAAATGTAACATTTATGGTTGTGGCCAAAAAGTGAAATTTTGGTCTCATCACTCCAAATAACTTTGTTCCAGAAGTTTTGAGGCTTTTCTCTGAGTTGTTTGGTGTATTGTGGCATTTAGTAGTAGTAATGTCTTTCTTCTGGCAACTCCACCATGCAACCCAATTTTATTTTTTTGGCTCTTTATTGTGCATCTTGAAACATCCTGTATTTCAGCTTTTCAAGTTATTTGCGGGGTTTTCTATGCATCCCAAACAATTTTCTTGGCAGTTGCGGCTGAAATCTTTGTTGGTCTACCTGACCTTGGTTTGGTTTCAACAGAATCCCTCATCTTCCACTTCTCAATTCCTTGGATATCTCTTTCCTGATTTATAAAGTTCAATTACCATTTCCCGCAGATCCTATGACAATTCGTGTGCTTTTCCCATTTTCCCTTTTCTCAGAATACAGAAACGTCAGTGCAGCACTGGATGAGAAATGAAAGGGTTTGTCAGGAGCCCAGAAACTCACTGACCTTTTATACACACACAGATTACAAGCAAACAGAATGGTTACAAATGGTTACCTTTAGTAGAGATTCAAACCTGTTTGTGTCAACTTGTGTGCATGTTATCAGGCCAAAATCACCATATGTAAACTTTTGATCAGCGTCATTTGGGTAGTTTCTGTTTGTTCTGTTATATTTTTGGAAAGGGTAAACACAGTGGTTATATTGTTAATAAAAGGCTTCACCAAACCACTAACTATGAGTGTAAAAAAGGTTTTTGTGTTATTCATAATCTCTGAAAAATGGCCAAAACATCACAAATTCTGCCAATTTTATGAGCACAACTGTTACAAAAAAGTTTAGATCAGAATTTGTTTTTTGACACCCAGATTTGGATAGGAACCTCCCAACATTTTCTTTTCAAATGCAAACATAGAGACCATTTGCTAAACCTGGTATTTAAGGGGTTAAAAATTAAGAAAATTCATAAATATTTTTTATGTATGGTAAGGACTGAAGATAATAATGACATGCATAAAAAAATTGGGGGGAAAAAATGTTGACACATTCTACGGCAATCATTAAAGGAGCATTTTTTTTTTGTGTCCAAGGGACTCGGGTGGAGGAAAACTTTAAGAGATCCCTAAGGGTTCATTTTAATTCTTTTGTGTCTGGTTTATTTATGGTACGTTACTTCATCTGTGTGGACGCTAGATGGAGCCGTTGTTGCTGCATAATAAACCTCTGTCTAGAGAGCTCTGTAATAATCTGTATTGTTGTTACAGCAGAGTCAGGGGCTGGTGAGGACGTCCCAGATGGAATGGAGGTGGACTCAGCATCTGGGTTCCTGTCCAGGACAATAATGGTTCTCAAAGGCAAAACAAGTCCAGAGACAAGGCTTTCCACTGAAGAATTACAGGTACTCCAGTCACTGTATTCTCCTTTTAGGAGACAAGAGACAAATAGTATTTCAAATTAGATTGTAGCAGTTGCAAATACCCCTCAATTGTGCAAATAACATTTAAATAAGACCTGTTGCTAAAGCTCCAGTTTTCATAACAGCAGTATTTGCAGTGTGATAGACTGGGACCTGCGATATATTAATACGGACATAGAAATTACTATATAAATAAATATTGTACATGGAAATTTTTCATTGAAACTTTGTCTCATGACTCTAGCTGGTAGTGAGCCGAGGAGAGAAAAGCCTGGAGCAGGCGCTGGGCTGGGACAGAGACAGGACGTCCGCTTTGCTGCAGGTCTGTGAATCTGAGCTGACGAAACGACTCCAACAGATTCAGGCCGTTCAGTCAATCAGAAATAACTCACAAACAGACAGCAGTCAACAGTCCAACGAGAAGAGCAAAGCGAAGAAGCAAGAAACAACGGCCCAAGGCAGCAAATAAACCATGGCCTCACCTAGAAACTGATAAGAATGAACACTACTGCCTTTGGGGTCAAACAAATGGGATGCAGCCTCTGTTACTGATAATATCCATAATTCTGGATGTTAATGATAATATGTTGCCCTAGCTAAACCACAGGAATAGAGCGAGTAGATGCCAAAACCACTGGGAGTAGTGTTCGGTTTGATTTGTTTGTGAATGTCTGCCATATTTCTTTTGACAATCTCAAGACTCTATTGGAGCAGCTTTGAATTGCTGTTGCCGTGTGCTACCTGTTAGGACTAAGATGCTGTAGTTTTTCTTTTCTTTTGTTTGTTTAGTATTAAAACTTGGATTTCTTAAGAACCCTACCTGGGGTTTTAAAGCTGAGAATGCTTGTTGAACTGTTTTTTTTTTTTTACTGTATGTTTTTACTTAAAAACGTCAAATTTACAATTTATTATTCCTATATGGAAATATATTCCAGCCATTCAGCAGTGCCCAGGGGCCGTCTCTAGATCTTGATTTTGTACCTTTAGGTCTAGGTGCCGGCTGCAGGATTATTGTATATGTATGTAGGAGAGATATTTTAAAAGGGAAAATTCAACAATTCTTACAATTCAAAATTGTTGCTGTAGCTAACTCAAAATAAAACAATATAACCTATACCATCTTTGGCCTCATTAAACCTGTAGTTTAGTGTAAACTAATAACAGTGATGTTATACCATTCCTATTTATGTCTTATGTGCTTTACACAATATCAACCTGCAGGGGTGTCACTAGGATTGCAAAATTGGGAGGAATAAGTAGCTGTAAATAGTGTTTATTTAATTAGATTTTGTGTAATTTTTGGATTTTCAGGGTGATTGAGCTCTTCATAAACTATAGCCAAAGGTTAAAAGTAAGTATTGTAATAATGTTTTGGTGGGGAACAGCTGCCCCTAAACAAGTTTACCAGAATAGGGGCAATTTCCTGCATTCGGGTGCATTTTTTATATATATATATATATTTTTATAAGAGAGATATTAAGTGATAAGTGTAAAAAATGCAAAAAAAAAAAAAAACTCTTTAAAAAGTAACTATCATATTGGAAGTACTTTTAGTTTGGGGGCTGGGACGAGAGTGAGCAGCACACATAGCCCCTTTATATATTTGTTTTTGACATAACACCCTCTCTTTCTGTCTAGTGTCTACAGAATCTGTTGTGTAAGACCACCTTCCTTATTATTAGTAATTTCTTAGCATTTCTTAGTCACCATGGCCATTATTTGAGTAGCTCTGGAGCTAAGAAAAGAACAATACATAAAAAGTGTGGAAGCATCAAAATGAGAACATAGGAATTACACTAGTGTAAACTAGACTATAACTCTGTTTTTCAGTGATGATAACAACACTACCTGTGAGCTGAGGTCTTTTTACTGAGCTAACCGTATATCAGTGGGTGTTTGGAGTTGCATAGAAATACTTGTTTGAGCCTCAGTGTGTGGTGTACCCACAGACCTTGTACTTCTACAGTTCTTTGAGTGACAGACAGAAACTACTGGGTGGATCATGCTGCCATGTTTTGTCTCTTCCAGCGTCATAAATGTAATTAAATTTGGTACAGGATATTTTAAATGGGAATGATCTCACACTGAAGCCTCGCTGAAGAGCTTGTCTCTAGTTGACATAAAGGATAATGGTGCTATCTTCACCCAAATGTTGTACTCAAGCAATATTTCCGGATGAATGCTCAGTTAATATCAATTATATACCATTGTGGAACTTATGTGTCGGTCTGGTGGATGTGTGATGTAAGGCGGTGTGTCTGCGTGACTCATAGGTCATGTACACGCTTCTTTCAAACCAATCATCTCTTCATTTGGTCCATAAAAAATCAATGCAAATCACTGCATCATTGATTTTAAAAAGGGATCATCTTTTCAAGTCTTTTCACCGAGATGGAGGTGTCACCAAAGTCTTGTTGCTGAGTATTGGATACAAGAAATGGTTATTTGCTCAGTTCTGTGTTTATGTTTTGCAAGACGCCAAGGCTGAGTGTGTTGCTGACAAAGACGAACGAAACTCATCACAGCATATACACTGGAGGACAAAATAAAAGTCGCAAGAACTCATGCGTTTATATTTGGTACTTGAATGCCATTTTCAGTAAAAAATACATATGACCTTGACCTTAAAACAAAACATTTAAAGCTTGGTGCAGAAAGGCTCCCTACACAAAAGTAATTCAAAGTTTAGTTAGCAATATTTCATATAACATTAAATAATAGGTCAACATTTAAAGTGAAATGTCAGATTCTTAAAAAGCACTTACTGTTTGACCCATTTAAGCAATTGTTCACTGTAGCACAAACATTGTTCACATAGTGCCTCTGTAACAGTGTATTTCTGTGATGCATTTCTGTGCCATAGAAAAAACATTAGAGTGGTTCCCATGTAACTTATTTTCAGATGTGAGTGTGTGCTTGATCTTCTGAGGCCTACTTAAGCTATAGATTTTTGTGAAATACCAGCTTTTGGAAGACTTTGGGGGAAAAAGAGATGCAGCAGCAGCTACCTTATTGACAAATACTACAGCAAACCCAGAATGGATTTAACACTTATTTACCTTTCTGGCTGTTGCTGCAGCGATGAACATTTCTTAGTAACTCCAAGCCTATTTGCTGCATGCTGCTGCCAAGTCTTTCCCAACAGAAGCCTAATGGGTGTCATGGTGTGCGTAATTCCTGTGAAATTGGCTCCGACTAGGCAGAACAGTTAGGACCGAGTGAGCATTTGACTACACTGTTCTTTGTCGCAGTGTGGATTCAATTATGAGTTGAGAATGTTAAGTTCAGGTAAAACTGCCTCAGTTTTGTTTTGTAAAAAGCCAGTTGCCCTGAGGAGGAGATGGACATTTCAGGCAAGGACCTTATTTCTTGTGGTTAGATGATTTTCAGAGAACACTTGGACAGACCACTTGGCTGCAAATGTCAAGCCAGTGTATGGGTCAGTGTGCTTAACTTTACCAGTAAATAAATATCACTTTCTGTTTTCTGTGTTTCTATTTTTTAGGTTGGGTTGCACATACAGTATGTCCACAGCCATATAGTATACCTCTTCAGGGCCACTATTTCAGAGTTCAGCAGAAGGATGCGTTCCTGACTGGGCACAGGAACAGAGACAGACTTAGAACGCCTTATTTTACCAAACAGCTTCTTCACAAGAAACTTGCTAACCTGCAGGGACAGTTATTTTGTGCATGTATTACACTCACTATTTACAACTCATTTACAACTAGCTCATAGAAGAAAAGGAAACTAGAGCAAAACCATAATGACTCAAGGCTGCAGTTCATCCCAAAGTTACAACAAACCTGGATTTGACTTGGAGGACAGGCATGTGGAAGGTTTTTAAAAACGTATTAGTATGTTTTTAAAGTGTACATTTAATAAGTTGGCAAAGGAAAAAAAAAAAGAGTGAAAGAAATCTGGGGCCTTGACGATTCCTCTGCTTTCTTTCTTTCTTTCTTTCTTTCTTTCTTTCTTTCTTTCTTTCTTTCTTTCTTTCTTTCTTTCTTTCTTTCTTTCTTTCTTTCTTTCTTATCGAGTGAGGCGAGAAGAGAATTCCTCTTGTGTGCCACAGATGGAGGAAGTGCCAGTGAGTGTGTGCAATAGTGTCGAACAAGAGGCAATTTCATGAGTCTAAAGAACCCTTTATTGACTTTTGATTAAGAAGTACAGTAGAACTGAAGAGAGCCAAGAATAAGTTGCATAATGCATGAAGGTTACATGACAAGAATTCACAGCAGACCTGAGCTGAACAACTGGCTCCTACAATGCTTACAGGTATTAATTCATTACTTTGACCTGGACATAAACACCTGTCTCAGTGTGTGCCTCATAAAGTAGTGCCAGCAGACACAGCGGACTAACACATAACTTTAAAGCAAAGGGATTTTTGAATAACATGACATAAAACATTTATATATTTTATGTTTGTAAAGCTGTGATTTATTTTTTATTTTTTTATGATGCTGTTTAATCAACAATGTAGATTGTGGAGACTGAGAGAAAACTGTGAACAGGTTACAAAAAGAAAATGTGTATGTTATTAATTTACCAAAAGCAAGCATATATGAAAAGAATGTGCTTTGGATACTGTTCTCAATTTCTTATCATGATCAGTGGAAAAAGGGAACATTTTAACCTGGCTTGACCTACCAAACCATTGTTTAAGACTTAAAACAGACTTTATAATACTGAAATATCTTTATAATACTGAAATATCTTTTTTTTTTTTTTTTTTTTTTAGAAAAGCTAATACAGTATTGGGGCTCAGTATTAGCATGGTAATAGCACAGTAGTAATGATGATGATAATAGATATACTATATACTTATTGTTAATTATCAAGTAGTTGCCAGCCCTGTATAAGTTCCTATAGGTTATACATTTATAAAAAGATATACATTTTAACAACTGTATGGAAATTACTTTGTAGCTTACCATAATTACCATGAAACAACAACAACAACTGAAAAATGGTAGTATATGCATTCAATCCTATCACCACCCGATGGAGTCATGAGCTACTGAAACAATCGCTCTTTCTTCAGCCTATTATTTAAAGTAGCTGAATCTTTTCACATCTGCTTTGGGGGTGATATGTCATCACTATGGGCAATTCAGAGTCACCAATTTACCCCTACAGGCATGTCTTTGGATGGTGAGACAAAGCCAAAATGCTGGGAGAGAAACCACTGAAGCACAGGGACGACATGTAGACGATACAGAAAGTGAACTGATCTCATGTCCTTTTTGCTGTCAGTGCTATCCATCCTACATTTGCCATCAGTCTAGCTTAAACATGTGTCTAATAAAGGACCTGTCTTCTCTGGGACACCTTTAAAATTACCTCTCATGTGTGCTTAGGTGCTTTGTGTTTTTGTTATTATGCATTAGCCTACCATTATCGGCTGTTTTAAATGTCAATGATCAGACTTGACACTGTTATACTTGATCTTCCAGCCCTTGTTTCTACCACTGCTGTCAGATCTAAAGGCAATGTGTACTTGGTAACTTCCGGTGTCAATGCTGTTTGGCGGTGTTGATCCACAAAAAGGCCCATACTCCTGTCCGGCTGTGGAAATCTTTCAAATGGGAGACAATAAACACAAAAGAGACATGTTTAGTCATTAAACAGTTGACTGATTGATGCCTGTCCTAACTTACATATGCTGGGCGCCACATGTTCATGCAGTTTATCACTGGTGGGGGACAGGGCCGAGATAGACTGCCTCCACAAGCATGAGGAGGAATATATTTGGTCACATGACATACCTTCAGCATGTCGTAGGGACAGGGCACGTCTGGGTGGCCCTCTATATCAAAAGGTTCGATGAAGTCCAGCAGGATTCTGTAGCCCTCTGGTATAGTGATGGTGTGGTTACACTGCATCATGGGCGGATATGGGTTTGGGTATCCAGGACTGGTCAGAACTCCTAATGGGTCGGTCCAATCCTGGCTCTGACATGGCACTGAAAGAGATATAACAAGACATCACTGTTGACAAGTGTTCGTTCAGTAACACAGGTGTCTTTTGCTTTGCGACAAACACCAAAAGTCTTTTGACCTTACTTTATTAAGTTTCAAATAATGGCAGACCAGGGGCCATCTATTTTGCAGGTAATCAATAATATACTCTACAGTTGCCAAGGTAAGTCCAATGTGTTATCAACCTTGTATACAGTATGTAAATGTGCTTGTTTGAGGAACTGTAAATTAGCACCTTCTCTGCATTAATATTTTGGGTAACAGAGAAATTTAAAGTTCACTAAGGGAATGTTTGACAAAATTGTTTTAACTTTAAGTCTATTCCAGAGAATGGACAGATGCCATATGTACCTGGTTTATTGTGTTTTGACCTTTGAGGACACTACCTTTTTAAGGTTAGGTACGCAGTCAGGTGGTGCATATTATATATAGACTATATTTGGCCAGTAATTGAAATGTTTATTTTCATATTTATGGGGCTCTTTAATCAGGAGGCACACATCCTAAAATCACACATATGTAGCCCATAGACTTGTGTTATTAAGCCACTTGCCCCGACAAAGGTTCTGAAATCCTGTAACATTTGCAGTCTTTCTACTGCTGCCTGTAGGTTTATGAAGTATCAGGTTTGACAAACTTTAGTGATGAGAGATAAAATTATTACTTTTTCTGTCAATTGAGACATTTCCCAGATCATAAATGATGGGATTCATTTATGTTGTGTTATTGCATTGGCAAGTGTGCAGATGTGAGGCCAGACGAAAACAAATGAGTATCGCAAAGGGGCAGAGTCGATGCCATTGATATAATTAGTAAAATCTGTAGGCAGATAATCATTTTTGCCTATTCATTGCATGATTTGTTTTGTCACCCTTTTTCCTCTGGCAAAGAATAATCTTTGGCACATCATGTGGTAATTCTGATTAATTACCCAGTGTCAGTGGACTATTAGTGCTGCACCCAGGTTTCAATTTTTAATGCCTTTTTAAAGTTGCTTTTCCCTCAGGTATCGGCAGTAATTAACCTTGCCTTTGCACCAACTGGCAAAGATCAACTACTGAAAATAGTTAGCACAAGCCAGCTGTGATCAAATGAAACCCGGTCTCAAACAGCAACAACTGAGCTCAATTTTAACTTATAGATTTACATATTTGATTATTTTTTTACTATATGTAAGCAGCAAAAGTGTCACTTAATGGTTTTTACACATTTAAGGAAAAAGCTTGGGTACTTTTTCTTGCTGCTGTCATTATCAGCAGCATCTAACAGTGAGATAGACAAGTGTTTATCTTTGGAAACACTATATGTAGTTCTCTGCAATTAGAAAGATCAATAGTTTTAACCCAGCACCTCACCCAGTAGCTCCTCACTGACTTTGTTTGAGTCAACGATAAACATACCTCTTTAGCTTTTCCTGGCTGTGTTTTTACCTGTGCATGATCTGTTGTTGTCATGGAGAAGGTATCCTTGTCTGCAAGTGCAGTAATATCCTCCAATGTAATTGTGACAGAAGTGATCACAGACTCGCTCCCCGTCAATCTTTGAGAGACACTCGTTAACGTCTGCAAGAAACATAATGGATGACATACAAACAATTACAGCCCTACTGTACTATTTACTGTAGGGTTTGTTATGAAATAATTATCATATCCCACATGACGTGCATTATTTACAGTCAAGAAAAGGTTTCAACAAAGGCATCTGGGCGTAGCTTTGAAGGTGAAGACGTTTCGTCAATTGACCTCCAAACGTTTAAACCCACATCTAGATGCCTTTGTTGAAACTTTTTCTTGAAAATGTCCTGGGTGACTGAGAACCTCCACAGACATTACTCATAGACTCAACGTAACAATGTTTTAAATAATTCTACTGCAAGTTAAAGGGCCCATTATAGGGATTATAGAGATTTCAAACAAAAACAGTGCCATTCAAGGAAACCTCTTATATCTCCATATTTTTGCCTCTATTGTGAGTCCTTGTGTCAACAGATTGTGATATCGTGTGTGCCCTGTGGCAGGAATGTGGCTGCTCACCTTCTGAGGCATAAAAAGCTTGGAAGCCTGTAAATCTTCCCTCGTTCGAGTAGTCACTCCAAAAGATCACTGACATGAGGTTCCCCGCCGATAAGATAACTGTGTTCCTTGGACTGCTTTCATAGTTCTTTACTTCCTCTCCACAGAAACGCACAGTTTCATTCCCCTCGGCCAAGACCTGTTCTGAGAAGGTCAAAGGTGACACAAACTCAGGAATCCAGAGCAGATAACGGCAGTGGTAGTTTGTACCTGAACATAGTCGTATTCACACTGGTCGGATGGCTCTACGCTGAAGTGAGTGAAGTATAATTTGATTCTGTGGCCCGCTGGGACGCTGATGTTCCACTCTTGGTGCTGGCTGTCAGGGTACGGCTGGGGAAAACCAGGAGAGCTGAAGCTGCCATATAAACCGGTCAATTCCAAACTCCAAGTGACACGAAGCAGGGAAAGTAGGACAGAAACACAGTGCCCACTGGCAAAATGAAGTGTGATGACAGTGATTTTGAAGAGTATTTTGCACCAATAAATGCTGACTGACACTTACCTGGTCATAGCGGCTACTGGGTCTGTAGAGTCTGTGTGTTTGGCAAGAGTTCAGTCACAGTGATCCAAAGGTGAATGAACCCGGCCGACTCTATGGGAACTTTTAGGCAAACAGAGATGAACGAGTCATTTCAACCCACATTTTGAATAAGCAGATGAATGTCAGTGGAAAAAAAAAAAAAAAAAGATCACACAATTACGGCTTTTAAACATTATAACCTCATCAAAGTAACATCAATGTCAGCATTTGGCAGATGTCCTCATGGTATAATATTTCCCCAAGTTGAAATGTTTTTCTTCATGTTCAACCTTGCTTCTTGTTACATTGTAATGCAGAGAAGGGACACAGTGTACCTCCTCCATGGGTCATGCTTCTCCATTACATTCCTTACAATAATACCATACTAGAATGTCCTTATGGTTGTTAATCTAGAGGCTTATTGGAAAACAAAAACCTTGTCAGAATAAAACAGACAAAACTAAACTTCCATTTTGTTAACTTCTGGGATAAACCCTTTAAACTACGGTTGTTTATTTATTGCCTGTTTGGAAATCAGCTGTCACACACCTCGGTGGCTGGGGGAACTTTCCTTGTATCAGTCCAGAATGTGACGCTGATTGGACTCGACTCATGCGGCTAATTATTTCAGCCCCTGCTCTCCTGATTGCTCATGTTAAATGAAAGCCTCAGAAAATAAATAATAGGCCATCCCTCAACATTTACCAGACCATGTCTTTTTTGTTTTCACTTAATTACCGTATCGGGGAGGAGACCAGTCAGCAGTAGGTTAACAACACATCCACAGTTTTCCAGTTACTAAAACTAGATTGTAGCATGTCCACATCTGTGCTGTTACCAGTGCATTGTGGTCAACTCTTATTGTCAACAGGCCTTTATAATAAGGCTTTATTCATACTCTGTTTTAATGGAACCCATATATTGATTTCCGACCAGTTGTATGATTAGTAGGCTTTTAATAACCGAGCCCATTTCCCCAAACAAAGCCCTAATGGGTAGTATTTGAAGAGGATTATAATAATTATCCACATAAAGATCTATGATAATTTCCCTTTGCAAATAACCTCTGATGGCGTTTCATTTAAATGGTGCCATAACCTATTCCTGTTTGCCTGATTGTGAGCTGCTTGAATGTAAAAGCCTCTGCCAGCTCCAAATTATGGCAGATGTGCTCTTTGAGGTATTGTCCAGTGTACACACAGACTGTCCACTGGTGGAAATTATATCTCTAAAAGTGTAGCAAAGCATTTCTGGACTAATCACTTTTGCATTTAGCAGTTTATCTTACCCCATGTGCCTCCATTATATGAACTTATCATTTGAAGTTTTAAATCAGAATGAATGAAGTTAAAATCATGTGCAATGAATATGTTTTTAAGGACTATATTTCCTTTTTAATCTTAGTCTTTCTTAATACTGACTGTGGGCATTCAGTGTAATTTATTATGTATGTTTAAATTAAGAACTATGGGTGTAGTTTCAGCCAACACTTTCAAATTTCACACCTCTGTTCTACAGCCTGTGAGCAGCTATGGTAGCCTTGGAGGGACATACTGTTGTGAATGAACAAACCCAGAAGAAATAAGTCAGATGTTGATGTTTTCTTACAAAAATTAATAAATAAGCAATAGAACCTAATTCAATTTAGTTCATAAATGTTTAAGAAAGAAACATGAAAGTGCCTCTTTTAAAGCTGTGCTCAGTTTGTCTCCTACGGGCAGTTATAGAAGCAGAAACAGGAAAGGTCTGTGAAAGTAGCCTGAAATTTTCTCCCTAAAAGCAAAGACAGTTTGAGTTAATTATGCAATCAATGTGTTTCATTTTGTTCTCTATAGTACAACATTATCCAGTTGAATTATGTAAAGGCATTACATGTCATGCTCTTCTGAAATGAGTTGTGCAAAATGATAAAAATGGGAATGACATTAACTAATTATATGTTTTGTCAGTCTTTAGTGTTTACACAATCCAAACATGCTGCTAAAAGCACTAAAGCAAATGGGGTCAAAACCTGTTAATTCACTTTTAAGAGGTTCATTTATGAAAGTCACTGTAAATGTCACAGCTGGCGTAATTGGCGCTAAATGCCAGTCTTTAATAATAAATCTCTTGCCTATTTAATGGAGCATACCCTCAAGTCTGCTATATTTTTGATCTGGAAAGAAATCAAAAGAAGGGCAGTCTAAACATCACATTTCAAACGTGTTCACTTGTAATGGTCGAAGATGCTCTGCTCACACTCGAGGGTCATACCGCTCACACCCTGGACATGACCTCAGGCTGTGAACGTCTTGTGCCTTCACTAAATGGCAGTGTATCCCATGGGAGATAAAAAAAATGCAAGTATGTGATTGATGAAAAACAGACCCAAAATGAATTGACCATTAGTTTATTTCTATCCACTGTGTACAACTCGTCTAGCTTTAAATCCTGCTCCTTTCTCACTCTTTTCTCTCTGAGCCGAGCACCCAAGACCCACAGACTGAGGCGATGATATCATCCGCAGAACAAAACCTGAAGACGAAGACGCTCCTATAGAAAGAGACGCTTACACACTTATTAAATCCCAGCTGGGAACTATTTGAAAACTCACTGGGATGGATGTAATGCTATAGACAGCTTCTGTGTCAAAGGACGAAGAAGAGACCTGATTATGCCGGTAGTTCAAGTCATCATTTATTTTTTATGACTATAAACCTACTCAGTATGAAAATTGACATGAGACATAGAGCTTTTATAATACAAATCAACTGACTGACTTACAGCTAAGATATGTATAGGATAATCATAAAAGAGAGACAATAATTACTTGAATAATCCTCTTTATATTACATTTATGTTGCTTTTTGTGTTGCAATTTCAACTAATTTGCTCAAAGAAAAATGGCTGCTGTGTTGTGAACGTGATTTTTTTTAAAGTTGTGTTTAGGTTGAAGTGACACTTTAATTTGATTCAACATAACTCACACAAGTTAAGTAAAATTATTATTATTTACATAATAGTAACTTGAACTGACAATTTCATATAACTTAACCTGAACTCACAAAGCATAAGACATTCTATTAAAATAACTGAAAATATATCAACTAAAATAATTTTGTTATTGTTACTTTGCCAGTGTAGTATTTTAAAGCAAAGATCAGCATTAAAATATTTGTCTAAAATTGCTGTGTGATTCCCAAACAATAAAAATTCAAATCCTAAAATCTACAAAAACATTTAGATTTTAAATTTGGGTTGTGGGTTTTTTGTTTGTTAGTTATCCGTCTGTGACCTAAAAACTCATCTCAGCTCTCATCGACCCATGTTTTTAGAAAGCTTCTTTTTTTTGCATTCATTTATTCCTTCGTTATTTTGTTTTCATTACAGTTTGCCTTAAATGACTGAAAACATATCTGACTGTAAGTGCTGCTCATCCCTAAGTGATGCTGAGAGGTGACATTTTCCAAACACCACTTAATGTCAAACACAAGTGCCATACAGGATGTAAACGAAAATTGAAGCTAATGTGAATATGTGCGTCACGTTACTTTAAGTCAGTGCTGTTTGTGCATGCACCGAGGATCATTTTAACAGCCATCACGCACAAAAACACACGAGCGACTGTCCACGTGAGAAAGGGGCCGAGTGGCACGACACGTTTTGATTTGAGCATGATCAAACCTGAACTAGCCCTGTCCTGGCAGCCCTCTTCCAGCTGCCTGCTGTACCGTGTCGTAATGAAGTGCTTCCTCAGTGGAAGTCTGCCCGTCATTAGGCTTCAAGAGAGATCAATAGACAGGACAAAAAGACAGACTGTTGGTACAAAAGACAGGACTGAAAATACAGCGGGGAAGTTTAAACATTAGTCTGCAGGCCTTCAGAAAACATGTGTAAGAAACATTGTTGTTATGCATAAACAAAATCGTGTGTTTCTTTACTTTAATAGACAAATCCCAAGCCCCAAAAGATTCTGAACATCCTTAGTATGTGTTTGTACAGCAACAGTTCATAGAAGATACTTCATTAAAATGATTTATTAGGAGCACAGTACATGAAAGATCCATAGCTCAATTAAGAAACATAACGGAGTGAAACTATCAAGATTTTACAATCACAGAAACTTCACAAATTATACCTCTTTTTATTGTTAATTTGGTTGAAAATGTCTTTTAAAAACAGAAAATTGGAAGAGCATTGTTTTCCATTAATATTTTTTTTTTTTATTGTGATTAAGTTTTTTTGTTCATTTTAAAACAAGAAAATTGCACAATGTCACTGTATCTTTTTTCCAGCATCCTGACCTCTGACCTTAGACAAATTATACTTCCACTTTGTGAAAGCCCTGGCCCCAGTCTGCCATCGCTATCCTCTCGCAGTCCTCACTTTTTTTTTGCTTCTCGTTGCAATCAGCACAGTCTCAACCACCCACGGGCTGTAAACTGTAATTAACAACTTGAATACGTGAGAATGTGTCACTCGGGCTGAATGCTGGGGACAATGCTGAGTTAATCCACTGTAATTTGCCCGTCCACTGTAGTTATGGCAAAAGGGAAAGCGCTCGGGCCCGGCACCTGCTGCAAAGTGGCATGTATTTGCTGTCAGTGTCTCTTCAGTCGTTTCCACATCTATCTCTGAAACCACAAACATCTGCTTTGACTCCGGATGATGTCACGCCAGACACGACACATTAACACGCCTTTGTTCTGCGCCTTAGCAGAGTGTTCGGCCTAATATTTTCATTAGCCCCTCCATTGTACTTGTTCATTATGCGTGGAAACAACATGAAAGCATTGAATGCACCTGAAATGTTTTACACAAATGTCTTCATCCTGCTTCTGTTTAGCTGCAGTTTATGAGGGGAAATTATACAGGTAAAATTCACCGGTGACTCACGACTCACTCATTCACTGTTCAACTTGAATGAGGATAAATTAGATCCACCGACATTCAAAAAGGTTTTGATTCAGGGCAGAGTTCAACATTACTTAGTGCTCAGTGTGTACGGGTGCACCTGGAATAAAAAAGCTGTTTAATCCTTGATCTGCTGTTACATTTGCATTGATATGTATTTGCTGGAAAGTGCTCACAATTCTGAACCCAGGTGTACGATTTAAAGCCTCCCTGTTCATCTCCTCGATGCTAATGATCAAGATTGTCTACTGATGAGCTGATTTGGTTCCTTTTAGTGCCGGATTTCATTGCTGACGTCAGGCCCTTTCAATTTGGAAAGAAACTGGAGAAAAAGGGCAATAGACAGGGGTTCCTTTCACACATTTTCACATGTAACAGATGCAGTCATTTACTTGCTAATGCAAACAGACAGAGGCTTTAGCAATTCGGTGGACGCCCCTAAGTTGCTAAAGCGGCCGGTGGCGACGACGACGTGAGGGAACAGTGATGAGACATGGCACGTAGATGCTGCTCTCAGCCTTCAATACGGCACCCACCTACACTGTGCTCTCTTCTTCATTATGCTTCAAATAGATCACAATTGAAGTCCTGCAGTGGAAATGTGGTTCACACAAACCCCTGCTTTTCAAAGCAGCCTTTTACATGAGTCAGGAAATAAGTTAGAAACTATAGGATTTCCATTAAAGTTCAATTAATGCTTACAGTCTCTGAAAGGCACAAAGAGCAAAAAGGAATGGCTTACCTTGGAACAAGGTAATAATTCAGAGCTTTATAGTTTGCAGCCACTATATAAAAAAAATAAATGGGTTTAATATTATTACTTTTATCAGTTTCTTTAGTACTGCTGGGCCTCCCATTATTTTTAATTTGTTTTTTTCCCAGTTGCATGGGTTATTAGTGACTTATTACCTTTACTCTGTATTGTAATTTATGCTCATAAATGTAAAATTGTTACGTTTATTGACCAACATTAACAGATGGCACTTGACGATGCAGATTGACTCAACGGGCTCTTGGTCAGCCAGAAATCTGAGCGGCTCTTCTGAGGTTCAGAGGTCAGGGACCAGCCGCTGTCTTTATGTCACAGCACTGTACAGTTTGTATAGCAAGGGAAATCTCAAGGAGAACTACTGATTGGTAGATTTAAAAGTGCTGCAGTCCTAAAGGTAAACGTAGAGTTCTTAGGCTTGTGAGAAAAACAGTCTGTGCGTTGTAGCGAATAATTGCTTTAACAGCACTTAAAACAAAATTGATTAGAACATGTCCTTTTGACAGGAAAAACGTAGGTGCGCTGAGGAAAATTCTTTAACTAACAAAAAAAGTTTCCAGAGATGAGACAAGGATGAAGAACAGAGCTCAGGCTCAGATGGAGTCCAAGAGAAGAAGCACTGATGAACTGCACGAACACTACTTTTCTCAGACGACTCCTAAGGCATGTCTAATTAACGACTGGAGACCTTGTAGATTTCTTTGTCTCAGCCAAGAGGGAAGAAAAGAAGAAAAGTAATTTTATATTCCACTCTCACACACATTATGCAAAACTAAATCCAAACGTATCAACCATACAGCTCCCAGGTAATACAATGCATTCACACATAAAAAACAATTTCAATGTTCAGTTCTAGTCTTTACAACTTATCTATGTCTTCCAATGTCAACAACCCAACACAGATAAGACGAAGCTTAGGACCTTTATCAAGTCATTTTATTTATTTATTCATTCATTCATTCAAGTTTTTGGGGCTTTTTAATTTATGTCTGTAGCTTTATGTGCACAAAGTGTTTTTTTGTTAGCAAAAAAAATCACAAGTTTCTGGAAGACTGGTGTAGGACTGGTGTAGGACTGGCGTAGGACTGGCGTAGGACTGGCGTAGGACTGGCGTAGGACTGGCGTAGGACTGGCGTAGGAGCACGGGGGAGGAACCATGCTAACCCTGGGAGGTAGAGCTGAGTTTACATTGGACACCTTTAATTATAAGGTTTTAATTATTTCAGATACTAGACTTGACTCATCTCAAAGATAACACTAAACTGACATTATATGCAGTAATAATGCTGACAGGTCATGAATAAGTAACTGGAGGATAATGATAGCCTTTTTGTCTTGTTTAATTGATTAAATATTTTCAGGTCTGTTAGGTTTGAGAGAAATGATTGTCAGTGTAAACATTAAACATAGATTTCCAATATGAGTAATGGGCTTGACTCTTTTGTCTGCAGCGGGCCGTACTTCACTTGCCATTTGTAAATGAAAAACAATCTGAGACCACCCATAATTCTGCTGTGACATTTCGGCTCTCAACCTTCCACGTCATGTTTTCTCATCTCTCAATCACCGTCCAGCTATTTGACACAAGAGGAGTATTTTTGTTGTACTGCAATCAGGTGTATTTCTTTCCCACAAGGGCCACTATTTTCCTGGAAACAGACATAAGCAGTAATTTTAGGCAGGAAAAATAACATGACTGGAGACTCCTATTCGCTGATGTGGCAACACATCTATAAGAGGTTCAAAGATGGTGTGAGAGAGGGTCAGATGTGTGAGTTAATCGATGGAGTGGCACCACAGTGATTAGAGACCCATCATACAAGACTTAAACTGGATTGTCAGAATCGTCTTGTAGCGTGTCCTTCTAATGGCACCATCAGCACAAGTGGGGCTTGCTCTATAGAAAAAAAAAAAATGAATGAACTGTTTACACAACACCTTTGCTTATGAGAAAAGACACAGGTACAAGTTGAGTGGTAACACACTGGCTTAAGTTATGTGTTTTCCGTCATCAGTTGTAATTAGTAATTTAGATTTAATTGGCTTCCACCATCATCGGATCAATAATGCACAAGTAGCTTCCTTTTTATGGTGGCATCTTTCTGTAATGATGCCAGGAGAATGAAAGGCTGTCAGAGGGTAAAGTCCGCTGAATGCAAACTTTAAGGCCTCAGATACAATTATTTTCTCAGACAACACATCATCACTGTAAGAGAGGAGACACTTCAAACCAACAGCTTCGTTTTCAGTGAGTCATTCAAACAGTCAATGAAGCGCAAAACAATTAATCTGAACATGTGGTCAAAAATATATGTCCACCTCCGCACAGCATTGATTATGAGACATTGATTAGAGAGAATAATATGCCCATTCCTTTGACGACAGGGGTATAACCAAACTAATACAGTATGTGTGGCCTGTATTGTACACATTTGTCTTAAAATAACAAAAGCTACAGAACGTGTCTGGGAAGAGGGAAGTCTGTGCATCTCTTTTAGACTGCTGTCCATGTGACCTGGCCCTTTTATTTCTATGCTCTTCTGACCACATTATTTCGGCCAGTATGTACACACACTCTCATTCAATCAAATCATGTAAATAAAAGTAATCCCCTTTACTCAAAAGTTTTCAAAAGCCTTTAGAGAAGGGTAACCACATTTTCCATTTTCCAAATTGAATAACCTTTAAGTACATTTTAAAGTTCGCTCCTCAGCTTTAGAAGCTTAATTTTGATTTTCAAAAATTTCTTTCCAGTCACCACCAGAAAAAGTAAAAGCCATCAAGGTAAGAATGTCAACACTAAAATGCTTTTGTGAAATTTGGCATTTTTTACCCATAATCTAGTGGTATAAATTGTAATAAGGGGTTGTCAAGTTGTGTTGTTGTTGACACATTAGGCTTTTCTAGAAAAGGTAGAAAGTATGGTCACTCTACTTTAGAGATGCCTCAGAACATTCATAATGTCAGTGGTAACTTTTTTTATCGAGTTATTAAAGCATTTCTCCAACTCTTACGTGAGTTTTTTTCGAGTCACAATCCCTTCCTTGTTTATTTTGTAAAATATTAAACTAGGGGAGAAGCAATCTGGTCAAAACACACATTTTTCAAACACCTAATTACAATGTCAGGGCAAAGTAAACCTCATGAGATAGTTGTCATCCTCAGTGCACTCCAATTAGCTCGGGCTTAACACATCTCCAATAAAACTAATAGGATTCCAGCGTTTTGGATCAGAGAGCGACGTAACCTGTGGTGTGTGTCTTACACTTAGACATCCTCGTTAAGTACTTTTCTGAAGCAATCTGTTTGCATGTTACACTACAGACCTGCCTGCTTCCCAGAGCAGTGGCATGTGGGATAAACAGGATAAACAGGGTCACTCCAGTGAGCGGCGTGCTGGATCCTCTTCTCACACCGGTGACAGCTCATTTTCAGAGGCACAGCTTTAGAAGTGAAAGAGCACAGGGCCCTATAATGATCAGCTTTTAGCGCTGGCACCGGGTGGCTGAATAAGCCATCAGGCATCATTAGGGCCTGCTGGGGAAAACAATCTCCTCAATTCTGCCTGTGCTCCTAAACAGGGCAACTCTTTGGGAGAAAGTCATCAGAGACACTTGTGTGCCGACGTGTGGTTTGTGTCACAATACTTTGCTCCGTCACAACGGGCACCATTCAGGATTCAGAGGCTCCATATTACTCATGATGCAGCCCTTTATGATGCCTTTGACAGCTCTGAAAAGCATTCAGCTCATTTCATGTGAAAAAGCTGGTTACAAGTCGAGTCCCTTGTGCGTTTAACCGGATTTTACGCTTTGACAGAGGCAGACGAGGAATGACAGAATTTAAAAGTGAATAGAAGTGAGCTCCTCCTGAAAGGCTCTAATGATATCTCGACAGTGTGAAGCAGATCTGCCACATGCACCGAGAGACAGGTCTATTATTCCCACAGGGCTTGTCCTTAAAGCAAGAACAATATTTTTATTGTATACAGTATATTTGACTTAATAATGCCTTGACTCAACCATACTGCATTTGTTCAGGGCCTTGGATACAACCTGAAAGAGATGAATAAGGCTGATCCAAGTCGCTGGGTTATTAAAGAACAAGTGCATGTTTGAACACTTCTATAACCATTTATCAAATAAAACAACCTTATACCATATACTGTGGCAACTCACAAGTCAATATGCATCTTATAATCTCATTCTTTTCTTATGTCACAGTGCAAATAATGGTTGTACCTGCTGAATCAATACACTACCTGCTTGAAACATGAGACACACTATTAATACTATTTCTGTTCTATTAACCCGGATCAATACAACATTTGATTCAAACAGATCACTCTTTTATGTTAATCAATCTAAAGCCATTACAGTTGTCTTTGGGCAGTATGATAGGACAAATGCTTTTGTCACAAGGTGCCAACACAAGGTAACACCTCTCTCTTACATAAATCACACTGTAGGGCTGGGTGCTAATTTGGCCTGTCTGTGAAGGACAGGTTGGACCGCTTCTAAATGGTCTCTGGATGAAAATCTTGATGCACAGTGAAATACAGAGGCAAATGCATTAACAAAAAGGCTATCCTGATGATTGGTATAACTGCATTTAATGGTAAAGAATTTTTTTTTTCTAAAACTTGTAACAACGTGTAGAATTTTGGTTGGTTTGACTTTGTAAGGCTTTGTCCTTTTGTGTCTTTAAGCCGAGCAGTTGTCCCGGGTGTACTCTCCCTCCCTGATGTTCAAAACAGATGGGAAAGGTCCTTCTACTCTCAAAACCAAATTAGTAATTAGTAGATGAATAAATGCTAGAATGTGGTCAGCGTGGACTAGCAGCTGCTATATATTTCAGATTTCATTTACACACACTTGTCATTGAAAAGACCCTGCCAGCAATTGCAGTAGGTAACTACATGTCTAAAGTTACCTTTAATGGCAGCCTTTTTATGCATATGTTTGTCATGTGCACTTTGAAGCACTTTGGATTGCAATGAGTAGTATCAACAAAATCCTGAGTCTTTGTTATTTTCATACAGCGGCACGTATGAAGTCACATTGAAATTTGAATTACACAGTTAGGTCTGAGCACCTCTTCCCCACCGTCTCCTTCAGATCAAAAGGAAAACCAATAAAAATGCTTTGCTTGCAGGCGTCAGCTTTGATGTCGCTCCTCGGCATGCTCATTTAAGCCCGGGGCACAAAGTCAGAAGTGGACAGCACCTATGCTCACATCAGATTGTTCTGTTTATATTTGGAGTCTAGAGTAGAAACCATTTTGTACCATCACAATCTCCTAAAAAAACATCCCCTAGACTTAACTATAACTTGCCTCCAAAACGAGTTTATTTTACTGCATGTACGACAAACAATGTAGTGTGATGAGTAATCAGGTGTGCCCACAGGAGCCTTTGTATCCAGCTTTGTTAAGGGCTATGACAGAAAAGGGCCCCAGCAGCAACAACAACCATGTAATTACATTGCTTTGTAATTCACAAAACTGTAACACACCTTGATGTAGTGTTTTCACAGGAGGGATTGTGAAGTGATTCCTTCTTTACATTTAAGCACACACACAAACTCAGCACGACGATAATAGGGAAGACGTGACCGTGCCCTTTAGTGTAATCAACCAGGAGGACTGTGAACTTGCTTTAAATAGTTTCTTCGCTCATGTGAGATGTGATATAGGTCCTTATCTGCCATTCATCACAGACAGACAAAAGCTTGTTACAATTACGTGCAGGTTTTCTCGGTTGCATGTATACTGAGACAAAAGTAGTTAGACCATTTGGCTCGCGAAATCGGTGTATGACCTTAGTATGACCTTAGCTTTGTAAACTGTGCTGGGTTTTAACTGACTAGTTTTTGGTGCACTTATGCTTTTTGCTACCTTGTGTTGTTAAAAATTGCTTCCATTGTTTTCCTCACTTGTAAGTCGCTTTGGATAAAAGCGTCTGATAAATGACTAAATGTAAATGTAGTTGGAGGTTGAATGTTGTGTAAGAAGAATATATACATTCAAACTGTTGTGACGTGAAGCTGCTGTCATGGTAAGGCCACTTTCAAAGGTCTCAGTTTGAACACATTTGGTTTCAGACACACAGGACACAGGAGGAAGGGCATAGGCTTTTTAAAACAGATTATTGTTGTTTTTAATTATATTGAAGGATTACAGAGAGATCTTTGAGTGGGTGCAGTATGCAACATGTAAGGCAGGTGTGTCTCTGCACTAGGCCATTAGGTCAAAACAGCAGGTCAATTGGCCGTCAGCAGTCAGTCAGCCAACTGCACGCTACTTTGAAACTTGCGACATCTGTGGCATTGTGCTGTGATAAAACTGCACATTTTAGATTGGCCTTTTATTGTGGCCAGCCTAAGACACACCTGTGCAATAATCATGCTCTCTAATCAGCTCCACCTGTGAGGTGGATGGATTATCTCGGCAAAGTAGAAGTGCTTACAAACACAGATTTGGACAGATTTGTGTACAATATTTGAGAGAAATAGACCTTTTGTGTTCATAGAAGTCTTAGATCTTTGAGTTCAGCTCATGGAAAATAGGCGCAAATTTTTTATTTGGAATTATTTTTTTGGTAAAAGCACTTATGACATGTCTGTGAAGGTTCTCAGTCATCCAGGACATCTTGAAAAAAGGTTGAAGTAAAAGCATCTGGACTCGGTTTTCAAGGTGAAGACGTTTCGTCTCTAATTCCAAGAGACTTTATCAATCGATAAAGTCTCTTGGAATTAGAGACTTTATCTAGGACTGAACTATCTATTGTCTGTAAAAACATGGTGATTGTATACGGTAGTTTGAAATAATATGTTATAAAGACTGGATATAATAAACAATTAATAAATGCTGAAATATATTTGTAATATTTAGTCTTGCATGAGCTTGTTATTCAAAACTAAAACCTGTTAGCATTTTATAACTGCCCCTGTTAACGCTTTATAATAACTACAGACTCTTACATTTATCACAAAACATCAACATCCACTTTTCTCACAATATGACATTGTGCTGTCAGAAAAAAGGCTTCGCAAACCAAACTGTCAAACTAAACTTTTGATGCAGTCATTTTTACTTTTTCACATGGAAGCACTTTACCGTCTCAAGCACCTTAACAGCTGCAACTGTTGTTATACATTTAGGTGTCTCCATTTCAAGCCTCTGTGAAGTTGTACAACAGACTGAACAAGGCAAGAATAACAGATGATAAACTGCATGAACTGAGCAGCAGGTGAACACCTTTTATCTCTTAATTCCAAGAGACTATTTCAATTCTGAGTTTAGACTTGTCACAAACTTGTTTGCCTGTGTGTGAAGTAAAGTGCTGTTTTTATTTGTTTATTCTCTGCATGACTGAGCCAGCTGCGTGAAACCACCCTTTGTATGAGCTTAAACAGCGGGATGTTGCACCTGAATGTAATTTCCCACCTTATATTCATCGCTCCCATAAAGTGTACTCTGAGCAGGTCAATATTTGATTGTGCCCAGTGTATATAGCCCCACGCTCTGGCGCAGTAGGTGGTTACAAAAACACACACATCATAATAGTCAACATGCCAGAAGGGCCATAAGGGCACATGGTAATTGTAGTGTGACGGATGGAGCTTACTTTTTTCAGTGAAAATCAAAAAGCCGGTTGATAGGGTCACTCCGGAAACACTTCATTATCCCTGCCAGAGTTAACTAAAAACTGAGGTCACGTGACATTTCTTCTGCAGCATTGGTTAGTGTCTGTCACTCATTGTGTTGTTCTTGGACTGGTAGACAGTGAGCATCAGGTTTCTTATTAGTCGACCTGGTTCTGCTCACAGCTGTGTGGGTTCATTGGATTTGAGGGATTTGATTGATGTACTTCCCTGTTTTAGTGATGGGTTCACTGACTGTGTCCAGGAATTAATGAGGGGTGTCCTTTTTTTCTAAATAAGATATTTTATAAAAAGAGAAATATTTTATAACTTCAGTGTTTGTTGTGTTTGGAAATTCATCTAACTTTCACAAAATACACACGGCTGGAGGACTATTTATGTAGAAATTTTAAACAGTAGAGGTCACTTTTGTCTGTATTCTTCTGCTGCTTTAAATGCACCAGAAACAACAAAGCAGTTGTCTCAAATAAATGAGGTGTCATTACATTGAGGTGATTTATTCTTGTTTGTTTTGTATTTTGCCTTTGGTACATTTATAACCAACGTTTCTTCAAGCTATTGGCCCTAAGGTCATTTGTCCTATGAATTAAAAGAACACTATAAAACATATATTGTGATTTGCCACAAACTAAATTAATTCTATTAACTAAGAGAAAAAAGTTATTTATAAAGCGTTTTATATGTATTATAGGACTATAATAATATTATGCAATAGAAAATAATATTTAAAATAAAAACAGGATTTATGAAGATTTTAAAGACAAATAAATAAAATGAATCTTCAAATCAACCTTGAATATTTGATAAACTTAATGAAATCAGTCAACTCATTGTAACATGTCAAATATTACATCATGCTTTATTTGACCCTAAAATAAATACATAAATACATCCATTGTGTACATAAATACATAAATAAATAATATTCAATATTTTCAAACAGACACACTGTCTCAGTGAAGTCCATGGATGCGTCCTGTCTGATGACGTATGTACAGCCGAAGTCTACTACAGTTCATGTGGAGCAGGGTGTGCGGAGAAAAAAACGGTCGTCGTGCTTCTTTGTCATCATTGATTGTGTCATTTTTTGGCATCGTTAGCAGGATGTGAACGTTTTCCAGAAGAAGTTTTTGCACGGTGCTTTGCGGTCGCGTTGAGGCAGTGATAGTCTGTTGTACACAGCCCTCTCCTCCAGACGGGACTCCAGTGGATCTTCCAAATCCACGACGGGTGACTCCTCGCCAGGCAGCATGTTGTTCTCCAAGGCTCCGTCCAACAAACTGGACACTAGCTTTAGAATCAGCTCTTTTCGCTCTTTACTCAGTTCCTGTCAAAAGAAAAAGACAACAAAGATGTAAATTTCTACTTTTACTTTAAAAGAAAGTGAGGTGACATTTTTGATCAATTTACCACACATAAACATAAAGCAAAAATTGGTCTAATTAAATACAAAAAAGTCACAATTTCCTTACCCTGTTTGCATGGATGGGACTTCTGTCATCCACAGGAAGCACAGAGGCTGCTTTTACACTGTACACAACCCCCATGAAAGCTGCTAAGAGCACCAGAAGCTGCATGCTGTGCCACAAGTGTAGGTGCTGCGCTACAGTCACAGTCAGTGGAGTGGATGTGCGTCTGTCTCGGTCAAACTAAAGCCAGAGATCCAGTGGAGACAGAGGTGCAGCAGTGCAGCTGGTGGTCACTGTAGACTTGATGGTTCTTCTGCTCTACCTCCAAAGTCCCCCACTCTTTTATACGCCTCTCCCCGTTGTGCTGCTGACGTAGAAGCTGGTGGGTGTGTGACGAAAAGCTGGTGGTGGTAAAGGGGGGTAGGATGTAAGTAAGAAGGGGCCAGGACAGAACAAATAGAGCCATTGAGCAGTTAGCCTTTTTGACAAATCGTTAGGGTGGGATTCAAGTGGGAACATCTGCGGTTAACAGCCCCGTCACAAGGCTTTGATGTTTTGATATGTAACTAATGTATTGACTGTTCTGATCGGAAACAAGCTCAAATTAGACTCAACTTAAAAACTCATCAGTTGTGTAAAATCAAACAATGACGTCCTGGCTCCAGACAGATGAAGAGGTCACAATTCTGAGCAGGGGAGATGTCCTGCCAGTGGTGATTACAAACCCATTGTTTATCATTGTAGTGTCACACTGATGTCCATCCCAGCGTTGTGTGTGGCTCCTCTACGGGGCTCTCTGACACCTGCAGATTACAAATGAACAGTCTGACACTCGGCACGACTGGTGGAAGACTGCCTTTGGGAATTGCCCATGACAGATCTGTTAGAGTAAAAGGCTGCTCTAAAGGGCTATTGTTCTCCAAATCAGATATCATGTAACCCAGTGGTGCTTAAATACAACCACCACCTCTTACCAGACACGTGGGAACATAACAGAACAATTAACACAACACATCTATTATGGAATTGTTACATTTTTTTTAAGGCCTTCAGCTGATGAACTAACAAACTTTCACTATTTTATGCATCTTCAGCATTGTGGCGATAGATAACAGTTGTTACAATCAAGATCAATGGTTTAATTGCTCTTTTAAAAAGGGAGGGAAACTTTCTTCAAATAAAGTTCTTTATGGAGTAGTTTCAGGTTTTAGAAAAAGGTCTGTCCTATAGACTTGACTTTGTGGAATAAACCAATGTCTTATGTTGTTGCTGATGTTGAATTAAACATGGCGGACACATGTGGCATTAAAGAACTGAGCTGCAGATGAAAACACTTTAATGAAACTATTTTTGGGGGGCAAAAGGTTTAAAAACAATCATAAACCATTTCTTTCTTCTTCTAATGTTTAGACTGATATATGGCTGACATAATGGACAAGTTTGCAACTATGCACTCACTCCCATCATGTTGCCATTGGTTATTGAAAAAGTCAGATTATTAACCTATTAATGCTACACAATGAATTGAATTTTTTTTTTTTTTAATTGGGAGCAAGGCCATGTCAGTGAATCTGTTTCATACCTCTAACTTTTAATGTTACTTAATAACTTTAATTTATATTCATTGTTATAACAGTTTTCTAAAATCTTTAAGAAGGAAATATTTTTATGAACAATGTCTGCCACCTCAGATTCAGATTTAGATCATTTTATTGAGGGCAATTCATCGCAGCTTTAAGTCAAAGCATATCACACACAATACAAACATGCACATCAGTCCAATCAGTCCAGACAGAGAGCACAAAAGACATCAGATAAATAACCCACAAATACCATAAAATGTAAGTTTACTCACTTAAGTAATAAAAAAAAAGGAAAAAAACAGCATCCGAGTTTACCCGTTTTCTTTTGTCAGTGAGAGAATAAGTCATCATTACAAATGCCTTTTTAAAAAAGGCTGCTACCTTTGAATATAAATCATGTAGTGTTTCTATCCTTGTAATGTCAATATTATGCTGTAAACAACTTTAAATGAAACATACCAAATAAATCAATTAAGAACTGCCTTTGTTTCCAACAGGCAGTGTGGCTTTGGCTTTTCAGAAATAAAGTTAAGTGATTTCTTTCTTCAGAACAATCATTACATGCAGAATAGCTATAACTTGTAGATAGTTCATATTTTATTTGTAGTTAAGCCAAGTTTAACTTTTAGGAACAACACAAACACATCTTGACCTCATACTCTAGCTGACCAAACTAAAATGGCTCTTTATCTGTGAAATAGTGCATTTGGTTCTAGCCTACTGTGTGGGTCACTCACTGTTTCAAACTCCAGAGAAGGCACTGCCTGCAGGAAACAGAGGATTTTATAATCTTGTGTGCTTTGCTTTCTATTCAAGTGGATTTGCTGTGCTTTCAACACACTTTCTGATGTATTTTCTTCATGATGTGAGAAAAGCCTGAGGCCTAACCAAAGCTTAGCTGACAGCTAAAAAAACGTCTTTACTGGTAATTCATTTGTGTCTGAAGACCCATACAGCAACTAGAGTCTTTAAAGTTATCTACAGTTCCCTGTTGTTGAGTCGTGAGGAGGAAACGTCAGTGTGGTGTACCTTTAGTGTCGATGTGTTTGGACGTCTCATAGAAGCCTTAATGCGTAGGTTTCTATATGGGGCATAAGAGAGCACTGTTCATCCAAATGTTTGTACCTAAAGGCATTTGATAGCATTTGTTCATTGGAGAGGGTCTGTTTCAGGTTGTTGTAGTCATTTCAGAAGAAAACCCTTCACAACTAAAGCCTCACAACTCAAGCAGAGAGTCTCACAACAAATGTGAGACAGTGACACGTCACTTACCACAACGCTTAATTGAATATTTGAGTTTTCAGGAGGTGAGAAAATCTGATTATGAAGTAGATAAAAGAGAGCAACACTGCAGCAACAAAGTGGTTAACAACAAACAGATAAAGGGTGCCACCTTGTGTCTGAATACTGCAGTTGCAATGTGTTGTAAGCTGTACAGCAGGTCTATTCAATTACAAATTCAATTGGGCCAGATTTTAAACACATGGAACATATTAGGACCAACCAATGTCAGAGAAAAACCAGTGACACAGCACTGGTGTATGAATGTGTGTGAGTGTTGCTCTGGTGAATGGTGAGAATGCTGGGACAATGGATGGAAATTAGCCTACGGCTACAATCTGGCATGTTTACATTCATGTGGTTGTGTCTCATATATGCTCATTAACATGCACTGTCCCAATCAAAAAAAAAAAAGAAAAAAGAAGAGAGAGAACAAACAACATAAACCAATACAATTGAGTGTAAGCAAGAAATAAGCAATGCTTATTTATTTTCAATCTCAGTGCATAAACATACAAAAAAACATGTATTTCTGATAGATTTGAAATTTGGTTCACTTCTTGGTCAAATAACCAGGTTCGTATTAAGAAAAAAAAATACTATAAAATACGGCTCACCACCCACGCCCCTGCTTCTGTTGGGTTTCAGGTCCCGTCCCCGGCTCAGCCCCACCCTCGCTTTCTCCCCTCCTTCTCCGCTGACCTCTATGAGTCTGGACCTGGTCTAAGACCGGACTAACTCTGTCTCCTTCACAAAACACTGACCTCCATGGTTCTGGACTGGATTCTTTAGCCCTTGTATCTATTACAGTGTATTGTGCACTGGTTCTGGTCTTGATACTCTCTGGTTTCAGTCAGTGCGGTCTTGACTACAACACTACTGATGCCTGCTGTAAATCTGCTTTCACCAGTTTCTCATTTTTCAAACATACACACGTGGACAAAATTGTTGGTACCCTTCGGTCAATAAAGGAAAACTGACAATGGTCACAGAAAAAACTTTATTCTGACCAAAGTAATAATAAATAAAAATTCTATGAATGTTAACCAATGAAAGTCAGACATTGCTTTTCAACCATGCTTCAACGGAATAATTTAAAAAAATAAACTCATGGAACAGGCCTTGACAAAATTGATGGTACCCCTAGAAAAGACTGTAAATAATGTGACCAAATGGACATGTTAATTCAAGGTGTGTGCACTAATTAGAATCACAGGTGTGTACAATCTTGTAATCAGTCAGTGGGCCTATTTATAGGGCTTCAGGTAGTTCCTGTGTTGTCTGGTGACATGGTGTGTACCACACTCAACATGGACCAGAGGAAGCGAAGGAAAGAGTTGTCACAGGAGAATAGAAAGAAAAATATAGACAAGCATGATAAAGGTAAAGGCTATAAGACCATCTCCAAGCAGCTAGATGTTCCTGTGACTATAGTTGCACATATTATTCAGAAATTTAAGATCCATGGGACTGTAGCCAACCTCCCTGGACGTGGCCGCAGGAGGAAAATTGATGACAAATCAAAGAGACGAATAATCCGAATGGTAACAAAAGAGCCCAGAAAGACTTCTAAAGAGATCCAAGGTGAACTCCATGCTCAAGGAACATCAGTGTCAGATCGCACCATCCGTCGTTGTTTGAGCCAAAGTGAACTACATGGTAGACGACCAAGGAGGACACCATTGTTGAAAACAAATCATAAAAAAGCTAGACTGGAATATGCCAAACTACATGTTGACAAGCCACAAAGCTTCTGGGAGAATGTCCTATGGACAGATGAGACAAAAATGGAACTTTTTGCCAAGGCACATCAGCTCTATGTTTACAGACAGAAAAATGAAGCATATCAAGAAAAGAACACTGTCCCTACTGTCAAACATGGAGGAGGCTCTGTTATGTTCTGGGGCTGCTTTGCTGCATCTGGCACAGGGTGTCTTGAATCTGTGCAGGGTACAAACAAATCTGAAGACTATCAAGGGATTCTAGAGAGAAATGTGCTGGCCAGTGTCAGACAGCTTGGTCTCAGTCGCAGGTCATGGGTTTTGCAACAGGACAATGACCCAAAACACAGCTAAAAACACCCAAGAATGGTTAAGAGGAAAACATTGGACTATTCTAAAGTGGCCTTCTATGAGCCCTGACCTCAATCCTATTGAGCATCTTTGGAAGGAGCTGAAACATGCCGTCTGGAAAAGACACCCTTCAAACCGGAAACAACTGGAGCAGTTTGCTCATGAGGAGTGGGCCAAAATACCTGCTGAGAGGTGCACAAGTCTCATTGACAGTTACAAGAATCGTCTGATTGCAGTGATAGCCTCAAAAGGTTGTGCAACAAAATATTAAGTTAGGGGTACCAACAATTTTGTCTAGGCCTGTTCCATGAGTTTAATTTTTTTAAATTATTCCGTTGAAGCATGGTTGAAAAGCAATGTCTGACTTTCATTGGTTAACATTCATAGAATTTTTATTTTTTATTACTTTTGTCAGAATAAAGTTTTTTTCTGTGACCATTGTGTTTTTCTTTCATTGACCGAACGGTACCAACAATTTTGTCCACGTGTGTAATACCGTCACTTTGTTACTAACCAGAACAAAACTTAACAATGTTGTGTGCGACCAAATTTAAATTGACTTGCATTATCCATATTGATTTATTAAAGTTCATAATTATAAAACAGTTTCATAAGTCATTTGTGAGAGTCAAACTTCTTAAAGATTTACAACTAAAACAAATTAAATCTGCTCCACAACTCAACTACAAGACAATTAACTTTTAATTGAGATAATTTAATCATTCTAATACTTCTAAACCTAAAGAATTGCCATTAGTTGCACATACTCAATAACCCAATCAAGTTATAATTGCATAATAATCTTTAACATATTTCCCCTGTCTGGTAAATTACAAGATCTTATGAATAACTTTTTAAATCACTAGTTTAAAATTACAGGCACTATAAGGTTTTTGAGCAGTAGAGACATAGTGGGATGACACACTAAAGTTGAGCTAAAATTGTAACATTAATAAAAAGCAATACAATACATACTATTAAACTGTATGCAATATATTGCATATACATACTGTACGGATACAATTATATCAATAAACAGTACACTAGTTTTAGTTTGAGGTCAGTTTTCATAGCAATGCCTTTCCCCTTCACGGGAGTTTGATCGCAAACAATTGACAGAATAAAAAATAAGTAAACCAAATACATCTGAATGAAACAGATAGCCAACGAGTTCAAGACTGGAAACACGGTTTTTCAATTTTTGTCTCTTTACACGAAGAGGCATGTTCCCATTTGTTTTAAATCACAGATGAGCTCTCCTTAGGGCTGTGCTGAGCTTTAGGGAGGTGTAGAAGCTTTGACTTCTGTTATTGACAGCAGAGTGGAGATGAAGGAGTGCTCACGCATCACTCAGGACCTGTTAAAAGTTAATAAAAGTTTAAGACTACAAATATATTAGTGTAATTTAATATTTTAGAAAACATAATTTTAATTACCTTTCTTGCAAACTCAGGTAGGATGAATGAAGCTTTGTGAATTTCGTGGTTATAATATTTAAGATTCATACTTTCAACTTCGTCTTTGGACAGCTCTTTCACTGGCACCCGGAAACTTGTTTCCTGAAAGAAATTTAAGGTTAACATAATTCATTGTGAGGTTTTTTTTAAGGTTGGTTCATGTCATGGCATTTATAGGTAATTGAACAACAGTCAGGCGTAGGCTGAATGGAAACTTACAGGGTTTTTACTGCAGAGCATGAATCCAATTTGCCCACTGGGATACGTGGGGATGGTGCAGTAGGCATAGTCCACCACAGGGAATAGGGACTTACAAAAGGTTTGCATATCCTTTATCAGCTCCAAATGGAGCCACTGACACTCTCCTGAGGAATTGATAAAAGAGCAAGTTAATTTCCCATTTCTTTTTTTGGCACTGATTCATCTTAATACACAGAAAAGAGACAAGATCAGAGGGAGAAGTTAATAAAAATGTGATTTTACTACCAGTGGCTCCTCATAGTCTTATGTCTGTTTGTCGTCATTGTGGTAACAAAAAGATGGGTACAGTTGATTAGAGGTTTTTACCCTGGCAGCAAAGAATTCCATGTGGCCTTAATGCGGTCTTCATCAGCTGATAGTACGACTCCTTGAACAGACTCTCAGCTGGGCCTGCAATTAAAATGTATTTTTAAAAAAGCTTGGTGCTTGGGCAAAAAAAAAAATAGTCTTGGTCTTACAACTTACCAACGGGGTCTGATGAGTCTGTTATAATGATGTCAAAGGCATCTTGATTTTGTTTCATAAATTCAAAGCCATCCCCAACATGGAGTGTAAGCTTTGGGCTGAAAAAACCTTTTGCCATGCCGGGGAGGTACTTTTTGGAAGCATTAATAACATCCTATAAAAGCAGACAACAACTACATTATGACAACTCTACTAATTAAGTAACGGGGAGATTTGAAATTGATTAAGATATGTTATTACCTCATCTATCTCACACTGAACAACCGATTCAACCAATGGGTGTTTGACTACTTCTCTTAACACTCCGCCGTCTCCTCCACCAATGATGAGCACCTACAGAAACATGTTGTGACAGATTTGATGAATATAGCTCAACATACAGATCCATACATTGAAGTGTAACTCTGAGTCATACCTTCTTGGGACAGGGATGGCTGCATATAGGAAGGTTGGCAATCATTTCCTGGTAGGCAAACTCATCTCTCTCAGTGCACTGGATCACTCCATCGAGCACCAAGACGTTTCCATATGTTTTACTGTGACAACAGAGCAAAGTAGGAGCCAGTAGAAAAAGCAAAGCAGTCATACAATAATAATAAAAAAAAAGGCAAGCAATTTGTTCATGGTATTACTTAGAGTTTATAAACAATAATAATATAAAAGTAGAGGTTGTGGTTGAAAAAGTCAAGTCTGCCCAACTTGTGAATAGATAAATAGGAGCCCATACTGACTGTTGCAAAATATCTTAGTTTAGAAAAGCCTGCATTTTTGCCCAATGATCTGGTACAAAATGACTGTAAATAAAAGATAAACAGATAAATAGGCCTAAATACATGCAGCACTAATAGTACAACAATGTATTTACACAGGTCTACTTACTGGCACCTGTCACAACACATGTTCAAACACAGGACAATTCCTTTTAACTTTGACACTCAGGATAAAGCTAAACAGATGTAACTAATAAGAATTTAATTAAGGATGTGGGTTTAAGATAGAACTTGATCTGGGGTTTTAACAACTAGTAATGGGCGATATGAACGATATGCGATATAAATGATAAAAAATTGGCATACGATAGAGATTTTAATTCTATTGCACTACCGCGATAATACATGTTGATGACGCAATTTCCCCGCAAAATTTACAGCCACGAGCTGCAGCTTGAAACATGGCTGAAAGCGAAACGGAGGAGCTGGTGAAAAAGACGCAACATCCATTATTTGGACGTAATTCGGATTTAAGCCGTCTGACGTGCAGCAGCAAATTATACTCTGTAGAGTGTGTGGGGCAACAGTTCCGGCTAAGAGAGGTAACACGACTAATCTGTTGTACTACCTCAAAACGAAACATGTTACTGAATACCAGCTTTGCCAGCTCCGTGAAGACTTCACCGAGCTGGCAAGCTGGTATTCAGTAACATGTTTCGTTTTGAGGTAGTACAACAGATTAGTCGTGTTACCTCCGTGAAGACTTCACGGAGCTAACATAGCCAGGCAATGCAGCCAAAGAGCGAGCGCGGGAGCGAGCGAGAGAGAGAGAGCGCGGGAGCGAGCGAGAGAGAGAGAGAGCGCGAGAGAGAGATTATAGATTAAATTAACATATAAAATCTTACACGTTTGTCAACAGAAAAAAGTGTGAAAGATCCCTGAATTGACCGTGCTGTTGCTTTATGCAAGAAGATTGTGAGTTCCTTTTCAGGAATACAGGAATAACATTAAAAAATACATTTAGCAGTTTGGCTTTCCTTAGGATCTATGTAACCTGTTCTGAAATGATTCTATTATAATTTATATATCGCAATATATATCGTTATCGCAAGAGGCTGCAATGTATATCGCAATATGGATTTTTGGCCATATCGCCCATCCCTATTAACAACTGTCAGTGTCCCATTATTTACAAAGCTCTGAAAGGTTTATGAGTAAGCAGCTGGTTTCTCTGCTCCTGTCACTAAAAAAGACTCAATCCAGAGCCATTGAGTAACCTGTGGCCCACACACGTGTTACACAGCATTGAGACACTTTACAAATAGATAACTACGACACATTATTTTTTTTAAATACTTTAATATGATGACGTACGAGAAATAATATGAATTGTCACGGTGTTAAATCGGTCAACAGCATAAGGTCCTGTGAGGATAAGAGATTTAAAATACCCCCCAGACAGACCTGCGCTTTTCAATACAGACTCATGTTTAATCGTTTCATTTTAACACACCTAACAGATATTAAACAGGCATTTTCTTGGATATTAAAATAAAAACGAGTAGTTCTTTATAGCAATATGTCAATTTAAGCAATGCAAAACGAGCGACTTCCGGCCGCAAAAGGAAGTTAATCAAAATAACGCTATCCATTATTGCAATGATGAAAACAGCATAAATTAAATAATCTTTTGTTCTCCAACATGCCCTTTTTCTCGTCTAGACGGTAAACGCTAAAGTACACGTTTCTGGCTAGTGTACTAAGTCGTTGAGCTACTAAGAAGAAGCTTAAGACTAGCATTGCACCCAAGTTTAGTGTAAGCACCTCTTAAAAACGAGTACATCTTGAAACTTGGACTTCTTGTTGTACAGGACTTCTTCCACCTGGAGGCTCATAGCTTGTCCCGGCCATAGCGTACATGTCTCCGTGAACCAGCCATCCTTAATGTTGTCCATGATGCTAAAATCTCCACTAACAGTATTGACGTGTGAAGCCAATGTGGCAACGTGAGAGCGGTGCCTCTTCTTCTGCGTCTTCTCTTTAAAGCGCAGAAAAGAGTATTTCTGCCCTCCAGAGGACATAGGACCAACTACAATTAAAGATTGGACGTGAAGACGCAAAACAAAGCAAATTTTTAAAGTAATAATTATAATTAAAGCGTAAACTTCACGATAATATCAAATAACCAGGCCTGTGCTACTGCTTGAATCTTCTTCTGGCTGGAGCCTGCTTCATCACTTCAGGCCTGTGCTACTGCTGGGGCCTGCTACACCAACTTGTAATTTAGAGTTAAAGGTCTCCACAATCCTTGGTTTTCCTGGGAGCTGTCTGAACCTTTGAAAATAATAGATTATGCTTGGGCTAAGGCGAGAATAACAAAGTACTGGCTGGAGATTTGAGATGACTCAGGAATCGCTGCACCCCCCTGTTTAAAAAGGCAAAATGTAAATATTACTTGTCTAAAAGTACAAGTTTACAAGTTCCAAAAGATTCCAAGACTGTAGCCTTTGCTCTGGAGGAGCCTCCTCCAAAGGAAGGATCCTGGCAATTGGGAAATGGCATTTATTTCCCAAAGAAATGGCTGCCTCTTCAAAAACTCATTACGACCACAGCCACAAATGTATCAAAAAACAAACTGATAACTTTTTTGACACACGTGTCTAAATGATACTCACCAAATTTGGAGCTGTTTAGACACAAAGGGTGTGATTTAGGTGGTCACGCATTTTACCCAACATAGTGGATTTCCTGTTGAGTTTAGGGTGTGGCTGTCATAAACTTTTTTGTTTGCCCTGAGGTGTCCTATGGATGTACCAAGTTTTGTATTTCTACATTGGAAAAATTCACATATTCAATTCAAAATGGCTGCCTTCCCGTGTGTGATAGGGTGTGGTCCCTATCACCTAAATTGGCTTTTTTGTTCATAAGCCCATACTGGATGTGTGTACCAAGTTTCATTTGCCTACGAGTCATACAAACATACTTTTATAAACTTATTCACTACAGACACTCAAAACACTTCCTACCAACTCCTGTAGGTGGCGCTTATCAACACTCCAGAGAACAAAAACACTTTAAATGTGTGTAGACAGACTAAAAAGGTTTGTTTAGTATTACCTCTGGCTAAACATAGCGATAAACTTGTAACGTCTGCTAAATGACTAAATGTAATTAGTTCAGAAACCCTGTGCTACAGCCACTATTACCGTTTATGTTGTTTCCATGGATACGGTCATATTATTTAATTACATTTCTTGAAATATTATAATGAGTATAAGGATATATTTAGAATTAAAAGATAAAAAGGTACAGTAGAACAACACAGCCAGAATAAGTTTTTTGTATTTATTTTTTAAAATATTTTTTAATATTTTTTATTAATATTTTTTAACTCTTGTTTTCTTCAAACAAAACATATTGACATAAGTTTTATTTAAAAAAGTAAACAAGAGTTGTTTTTAAGAAGAATGTTGACTGATCCATTCGGTGGTATGGACTGTATGGGCTGATATTTGTGCAACTAGAGACTTAAACTATATGTTGTATTTTAAGTGCTTAAAATAAATCTAAATTCCTAAGTTTAAATGAATGCTTTTGGAAATATTTTCAAAAAGCTTTCCGTAAGGAACTTAAAGAAATCAAGAATCTGTTTAAGCACTTCAAAATCAAATACAACATATTTAGTTGTTAGTTGCTGGTGGCAAAAAATATCAGCTCATTGACTAGTCCAGATGAACTGGATGGAAGAGTGGTGGTCCTTGGTGCTGGTCTAGAAGGGCGGTCTCATGGGCTTGTCCCACCTTGAGAAGAATCGTGCCAGTCCGGTCTTTGGTTGGTTCAGGTACGCATTCAGACGGATGTTTATGTGTTTCACAGCGGCCTCTTCAAACTCTGCGCGAGAATCTTTTCTCATAGCTTTTCCCAGAAGCTTAGATGCGGTTCCGAATTCGTAGATCAAATCTTTAGCAGCAACTTTGCCTATTCTCTTGATGATTTTGGGATTGAGGAACACTCCATCAGGGACCTTAAACTGGTCTTGGACTGCCTTTTCCAGCCCCCAAACAATGAATTTGTACGTGGATGAATATGTGCATGTGTTTGGAAGGAGTGGACCTTTCTGAAGCATTTTCTTGACAAGAACACTGATCAACAGGTGTTCCTCTGGACTCACAGATGGACTTTGGCTGTCTTGTGGACTCTGGGTATTTTCTGTAGTGTCCTGTAGACTTTGGTTGTCCTGTGGACTCTGGCTATTCTCTGTAGTGTCCTGTAGACTTTGGTTGTCCTGTGGACTCTGGGTATTCTCTGTGGTGTCCTGTGGACTTTGTTTGTCCTGTGGACTCTGGGTATTTTCTGTGGTGTCCTGTGGACTTTGGTTGTCCTGTGGACTCTGGCTATTCTCTGTAGTGTCCTGTAGACTTTGTTTGTCCTGTGGACTCTGGGTATTTTCTGTGGTGTCCTGTGGACTTTGGTTGTTCTGTGGACTCTGGGTATTCTCTGTGGTGTCCTGTGGACTTTGGTTGTCCTGTGGACTCTGGGTATTCTCTGTGGTGTCCTGTGGACTCTGGTGGTCCTGTGGACTCTGGGTATTCTCTGTGGTGTCCTGTAGACTTTGTTTGTCCTGTGGACTCTGGGTATTCTCTGTGGTGTCCTGTGGACTTTGGTTGTTCTGTGGACTCTGGGTATTTTCTGTGGTGTCCTGTGGACTTTGTTTGTCCTGTGGACTCTGGGTATTCTCTGTGGTGTCCTGTGGACTTTGGTTGTTCTGTGGACTCTGGGTATTCTCTGTGGTGTCCTGTGGACTTTGGTTGTCCTGTGGACTCTGGGTATTCTCTGTGGTGTCCTGTGGACTCTGGTGGTCCTGTGGACTCTGGCTATTTTCTGTGGTGTCCTGTGGACTTTGGTTGTCCTGTGGACTCTGGGTATTCTCTGTGGTGTCCTGTGGACTTTGTTTGTCCTGTGGACTCTGGGTATTCTCTGTGGTGTCCTGTGGACTTTGTTTGTCCTGTGGACTCTGGGTATTCTCTGTGGTGTCCTGTGGACTTTGGTTGTCCTGTGGACTCTGGGTATTCTCTGTGGTGTCCTGTGGACTCTGGTGGTCCTGTGGACTCTGGCTATTTTCTGTGGTGTCCTGTGGACTTTGGTTGTCCTGTGGACTCTGGGTATTCTCTGTGGTGTTCTGTGGACTTTGGTTGTCCTGTGGACTCTGGGTATTCTCTGTGGTGTCCTGTGGACTTTGGTTGTCCTGTAGACTCTGGGTATTCTCTGTAGTGTCCTGTGGACTCTGGTGGTCCTGTGGACTCTGGCTATTTTCTGTGGTGTCCTGTAGACTTTGGTTGTCCTGTGGACTCTGGCTATTTTCTGTGGTGTCCTGTAGACTTTGGTTGTCCTGTGGACTCTGGGTATTCTCTGTAGTGTCCTGTGGACTCTGGCTATTTCCTGTGGTGTCCTGTAGACTTTGGTTGTCCTGTGGACTCTGGGTATTCTCTGTAGTGTCCTGTGGATTTTGGTTGTCCTGTGCACTCAGGGTATTCTCTGTAGTGTCCTGTGGACTTTGGTTGTCCTGTGCACTCTGGCTATTTTCTGTAGTGTCCTGTGGACTTTGGTTGTCCTGTGAACTCTGGCTATTCTCTGTAGTGTCCTGTGGACTTTGGTTGTCCTGTGAACTCTGGCTATTCTCTGTAGTGTCCTGTGGACTTTGGTTGTCCTGTGAACTCTGGCTATTTTCTGTAGTGTCCTGTGGACTTTGGTTGTCCTGTGAACTCTGGCTATTCTCTGTAGTGTCCTGTGGACTTTGGTTGTCCTGTGGACTCTGGGTATTCTCTGTAATGTCCTGTGGACTTTGGTTGTCCTGTGGACTCTGGCTATAATCTGTAGTGTCCTGTGGACTTTGGTTGTCCTGTGCACTCTGGCTATTCTCTGTAGTGTCCTGTGGACTCTGGGTATTCTCTGTAGTGTCCTGTGGACTCTGGGTATTCTCTGTAGTGTCTTGTGGACTTTGGTTGTCCTGTGCACTCTGGCTATTCTCTGTAGTGTCTTGTGGACTCTGGCTATTCTCTGTAGTGTCCTGCGGACTTTGGTTGTCCTCTGGACTCTGGCTATTTTCTGTAGTGTCCTGTGGACTTTGGTTGTCCTGTGCACTCTGGCTATTCTCTGTAGTGTCTTGTGGACTCTGGCTATTCTCTGTAGTGTCCTGTGGACTTTGGTTGTCCTCTGGACTCTGGCTATTTTCTGTAGTGTCCTGTGGACTTTGGTTGTCCTCTGGACTCTGGCTATTTTCTGTAGTGTCCTGTGGACTTTGGTTGTTCTGTGGACTCTGGGTATTCTCTGTAGTGTCCTGTGGACTTTGGTTGTCCTGTGGACTCTGGCTATTTTCTGTGGTGTCCTGTAGACTTTGGTTGTCCTCTGGACTCTGGGTATTCTCTGTAGTGTCCTGTGGACTCTGGGTATTCTCTGTAATGTCCTGTGGACTTTGGTTGTCCTGTGAACTCTGGCTATTCTCTGTAGTGTCCTGTGGACTCTGGCTATTTTCTGTAGTGTCCTGTGGACTTTGGTTGTCCTGTGGACTCTGGCTATTTTCTGTGGTGTCCTGTAGACTTTGGTTGTCCTCTGGACTCTGGCTATTTTCTGTGGTGTCCTGTAGACTTTGGTCGTCCTGTGCACTCTGGCTATTTTCTGTGGTGTCCTGTAGACTTTGGTCGTCCTGTGCACTCTGGCTATTTTCTGTGGTGTCCTGTAGACTTTGGTTGTCCTCTGGACTCTGGCTATTTTCTGTGGTGTCCTGTAGACTTTGGTTGTCCTGTGAACTCTGGCTATTCTCTGTGGTGTCCTGTAGACTTTGGTTGTCCTGTGGACTCTGGGTATTCTCTATAATGTCCTGTGGACTTTGGTTGTCCTGTGGACTCTGGCTATTTTCTGTGGTGTCCTGTGGACTTTGGTTGTCCTGTGAACTCTGGCTATTTTCTGTAGTGTCCTGTGGACTTTGGTTGTCCTGTGAACTCTGGCTATTCTCTGTAGTGTCCTGTGGACTCTGGGTATTCTCTGTAATGTCCTGTGGACTTTGGTTGTCCTGTGGACTCTGGCTATAATCTGTAGTGTCCTGTGGACTTTGGTTGTCCTGTGAACTCTGGCTATTCTCTGTAGTGTCCTGTGCACTCTGGCTATTCTCTGTTGTGTCCTGTGGACTCTGGGTATTCTCTGTAGTGTCTTGTGGACTCTGGGTATTCTCTGTAGTGTCCTGAGGACTTTGGTTGGTCAGATGGTTGGTGGTCTCATCTGAACTCAAGAACTGCAGTCCTCTGGTGATCTGTATTAGACTGGGAAGATCAGACCGGTCTTGCTCAGGGACTTGATAGCCCATCATTAGAAGCAGTGCTGTGGAAGCTCTTCTCTTGGCCTCTTTCTTGGTGGAGCCGGTCCCAGTGGCAGTGCACTGGTCCAGGGAGACCTCAATGGAGAAAACACAGTTGTTCCCATCCAGTCTGGCCTCCACCACACGGTACACAGCAGGCTCCTCCCTTCGGGCCAGCTGCAGCTCATTCAGGCGGCTGCTGGGATCCTTCCCCAGACCGAAGTCAGGGCGGATGTGGGCTTCAATGTCCGCTGTGGTCTTCTTCTTCCTCTTCTTCACTACATTTGTGGCAGCAAGCATGGACAGCTGTTCCAGCACTACGTCTGAGGCTCTTGGTATTTTCTGAGTATTCTCTGTAGTGCCCTGTGGACTTTGGTTGTCACGTGGACTCTGGGTATTTTCTGTAGTGTCCTGTGGACTCTGGTTGTCCTGTGGACTCTTAGTATTCTCAATAGTGTCCTGAGGACTTTGGTTGTTTAGATGGTTGGTGTCTTCATCTGAACTCAGGGCCGCAGTCCTCTGGTGGTCTGTAGTGGACTGGGCAGATCAGACCGGTCTTGCTCAGGGACTTGATAGCCCATCATTAGGAGCAGTGCTGTGGAAGCTCTTCTCTTGGCCTCTTTCTTGGTGGAGCCGGTCCCAGTGGCAGTGCACTGGTCCAGGGAGACCTCAATGGAGAAAACACAGTTGTTTCCATCCATTTTGTCCTCCACCACTCGGTACACAGCAGGCTCCTCCCTTCGGGCCAGCTGCAGCTCATTCAGGCGGCTGCTGGGATCCTTTCCCAGACCGAAGTCAGGGCGGATGTGAGCTTCAGCGTCCACTGTGGTCTTCTTTGTCCTCTTTATTTCAGGAAGGGCAGCAAGTGCGGACAGCCTCTGGAGCTGTTCCAGCACCACGGCTGAGGCCAGGGTCTTAGCTGCCTTTATAGAGGGTCCTTTGGCCTCTGCAGTTAAGTTCCCGACAGTGACTCGGCTAGTGAAAACCCTGTTGTGGCAGGGTCCATCCGGCATCATCTCAAAGTTCACAGGCAGGCAGTACCTCGCTGCCAAGTTGTACAGGTCGCGCACTGTGAACGGGTTGCAGTGATCTGACATGTTGGATTTTGTCGAGAATCTGCTGCTGTTGAACTGGTGGAGTGTTTAACCAGTAAGAAAGTCTTTCTTCTGTAGGTATCGACTGTGTCTGTGGCTTGTAGCTAATGTAGAGTCTGTTCGACGTGTTGCTGCTGGTCTCTTCAAGAGTCTGATAAGAAATGAACAATTGTCTGTCCTCACCTCCATTCTACAGCTCTCATGTGATGTCACTTTAGAATTAGAATGTGTGACATCGTTACAAATATCGCCATAACGACACAATCCCTGTAGCAGAATTCTACAGTAATAGAAATGAAATACTGAGGAAAAAACAGTTAATATCTTAAATAATAAAATCTATAAATAATATATGTATATATGTTATGTTTGTAATCCTATTATTTTTTTTTAGAAGTTAGAGAGATGATTTGAAAGCTACAAATTATTAAAGCAACAATAATGTATTTTTTTTTTTTTTTTTAAAGATTAACATTGAAAGGTTTTAACTTGTATTTTATTTATTATGCATCCATACTATGTGTGACATTTGAGAGCTCAAACAGAATTTGCTGCTGACCCGGTTTTAGTTTAAAAACATTACAACGCATTCATTTCCAAAAATATCTTTGTAAATTGAGTCTTTTTCAGTCATATCCACATAAAACACCAGATTTAACATTAGGACTTTTAACATTAGGATCCAAGTAACTCTTATTAGATTAGATTAGATTAGATTCAACTTTATTGTCATTACACAAGTACAGGTACAAGGCAACGAAATGCAGTTAGCATCTAACCAGAAGTGCAATAAGCAGTAAGTACAGAATATACAAGGTCTATAATATGTACAATAACTATACCGATAAGTATTATGGAAATAATTGACAGAGTTATGGACATATTTAACACTCACTGTAAATGTCTCATGATAAAATGTGTAAAGTATATGCAGAGAACCAAGGAGTGAACCAGTAAAACAAACACTTGCTATATGTTATATCTGAGAATCCAGCACCGGAATTTAAACCAAGTTCAATACGTTTTTGTGCATTTAATAACACAGAAAAACATGTTTTCTCCACATAAATGCAGTTTTATAAAGGAAAGCAATCCCAAGATGACTCGATGTCTTATAATCAAGACCATTTTTCACACTGTACAATCTATAAACCCATATTATCAGTGTGAATTCCACAAACTGTTGTTTCCAGTGGTGGAGTTAGCAGTGTGTTTTTGTTGTGGAGACTCTCATTCCTTTTTGACTTTTCACATTTATCATTACACTTGCATTTTAAACTGTGGTTCTTAATCTTTACACCCATACACAGGGCTGGACTGGTAATCTGGCATACCGGGCAAATGCCCGGTGGGCCGACGCACTTGGGGGCCGGTCCATATAATATGATTTTTATTTTTATTTTTTTTAATTGGCCAATGACCGGCCCATAAAGCAGGGACAGCGGCCCATTGGTTCCTTTTTCATACTGACACTGGGCTGGCCCAATCATCTCTTAACAGGCTCCACCCCTCCTCCTCTGTTTCTTGTGTCAGAGGCAGTTAGTGGCTCAGAGTAGTGATGGGCAATCCGGCTCTTTTTTGTGAGCCGGCTCATTTGACTCAGCTCACTTAAAAGAGCCGGCTCTTTTGGCTCACAAACGGCTCTTTAAATAATAAATGTTTTAACTATGACTTTGACTGCAATACGTGTAAAAACAGTTCTAATTAAATTATTAAATGAAATCATACTCACAATGGCTCACAATTTCGTTAAAGATGCATTAATTTGTTATAAAAAAAAAAAGAATGCTATTAATCATTATGGCAATGCATTTCAAACACTTTGCCAATGGAATATCAATTAGGCCTATTTTCGCTACAGACATTGACTTTTGCATAAACAGGTCCTTTATAGAAGACTGCGTTGCTGTGGGTTGCGGAGTAGGTCTACTTGAGTGAATACATCTCCAAATGTGGAGGTGCTGGCTCCAGGTGCTCCACCACCTTCACTAGTTTCTCGAAGCTCCTCTAGCTTTACAGTTGGGTGCACAGTTCGCATTTAACGATGTAGGTTGTGCATGGAACCGGCGCTTTCAGCCCTCCCTTCTAATATAATTGGCTGACACCGCGTGTATGATTGACAGGAATAAACAGTTGAAACAAATGAGACTTGAATAAGTATATTTTTGTGTTGTTCATTGGATTATTAGTATTTTTTTTTTACTAAAATAAAATTATTCAATATTTTATTATTACATTATGGTTTAATTACTGTAAGCTATATTTTAAAAAAAAGAGTCGGCTCTTCAGATATGTGAGCCGGCTCCCATCGTTCACTTAAAAGAGCGAACGACCCATCACTAGCTCAGAGCCAGAAATCTGTGGATTTAGGATGGAGAAACAAAAGTGCAAGGGGGGTGCGGAGAAGTTGCGGGCCAAAAAAATAAAAATGCTAGAGGTTGATGCCTCAACATGTTCAAAAATAACAGACATGTTTAGTGCTGTAGCTTCAGTATCCAAGCCTACAGTACCTGACGACATTTTGCAGAAACATGAAGGAGAGGTGACTAGCCATGGCAGCGCCGGCGGGACCCAGGCAGAGGAGCAGGTGTCTGATAGTAAAGTCAAGGAGGGACAGAGTGAGCAGGAGAGTGTAATTGAAACGGTAAGCATGTTAGCTACATGATTAACAGGGAGGGAGTGTTATTCAGGGCGGGTGCAGGAGGAAAGTGTGTGTGTGTGGGCCTGGTTGGGCCACGACGAAGATGATGATTTACCTAAATTAATGAATATTATAATAAGACAACTTAATCGTTGTTGCCATTATATAGTCTGTCAGATTGTCACCCACTGCACTAGCCACTCAGTCAGCTAAAGTCAAATAACACAGCATAAGCTATTTTGTTTTTGTAGATAGGTTAGCAGAGTTAACTTATTCAATTGCAACTTTGGCTGACTATTTTAATGTTAACCCTTTAATACCCATAATGGCCGTACGGCCCTTCTCTAGAAAAACTTAAATGATGCCATTTGATTATTTTAATTATTACTCAGAATGGCTGCGTCAAAGCGCCCAGGACGAGTAACGCATGCTATTTAGGGATTAAAACCCGCCTTGCATTTTGAAAGCTGTATATTTTTGTTTAGCTGTATATTCAACAAAGATTGCTCATGTTTCTAATGAATTTCCAACATCATTAATATGCAATATTTACGGTGAGTGAATAATATGAATATCATATATTTTTAGGACGTTTTGTGTGAGTAATTTGGTAGTATAGGTTGGTTTTCTTTTTTTTTTTAAGGGGAGTATCTCAACAATGAGAGGTAAATCTTGTTTGGTGTCATATTAAAGAGGGGTTTGTGCTCTTTAAAACAAAGTAGCCTATACTTGCAATTGTAAACTAGTTTTTCTGCTGTCTGGTTCATTGGAAAAAAAAAAAACATTTCTTTTTAGAATTAGCAGTATTCTACATCCACATTATATTGGGTTCTAAAGGGTTAACTAGCTTTTATAACATGGAGCACTTTGTCCATCTAGAAATCCTGCTCTTCAAGAATACAGAACTATATAACCAAAATGGATCCTTACTAAGTGTACTTTTAATAACTCTTCCAAATAATTGTCTCTCTCTCTGTCCTTATGTATAGTCAAGCCAGGTTGAGTTAGCAGTGGAGGAGAGAGACAGGGAGGAACCTTTGATCACCAGGGAGTCTGTCAAGAGAGAGTGAGTACACTGGGCCACTTGCACTGGTACACTGGTCCATGGCACTTAGTCCTCAGCTTTGTAGGGGTTTTTGGAATGGAACAGTAGATATGCATATCTACAGGGACCGCAAGGATGGTGTACTAGTTGGTTGTGTCTGACCGATTGTGGTGGGCCGGTCTGAGTAAAAATGCCAGGGCCTTTTTTTTGTCCCAGTCCAGCCCTGCCTACGACAAACTAAAAATTTCACTTCCCATTCACTTTTTCCACATATTTGGGACGTTGCTATGGCAACACATTTATAGATAGGGGGTGGTTGTCATTGGCTTTTATGCTCATCATGACATAAGAGATGTGTGTACCAAATTTCATGTCTCTATGACAAACTAAATTCTTGGGTCCCATTATAAGTTTGTAGGGGGCGCTGGAAGGCCATTTAAGATAACCCTTTTATTTACATATCTTTGTGTTCAGGTCATGAATGTGCACAAACGCCTTTTTGGGTCCAACTCGATCCGAGAAGGCGTTTGAGAGTTAAGAGACATTTTATTTTCACAAAAATGGCCACCTTGTTACAGGCTTGCCACACCCATACCCGATAAGATATAAAAAAAAAAAGTCACAACTTTGGTTGGCACACGTGTCTAGATGACACTCACCAATTTGGGGCCATTTAGATTAAAACTCAATGATTTGCATCTTTTTGCGCAAGGTGTGCGATTTTAGTGGCCGCGCGTTTCACCCCACATGGCGGACTTCCTGTTAAGTTTAGGGTGTGGCTGTCATTGACTTTTCTGTTTGCCCTGAGGTGTCCTATGGATGTACCAAGCTCTGTATTTCTACATTGGAAAAAGTTACTTTCACTTTCCATAGGCCCAATGTATTTTGACTTTTCTAGGGGTCACCACTGAGTCATTTTTTGTATTTTTTTTTCGGTGACTTCAAATACATAAATTTTTCGCCGGGCTTGAAGTCTGGGACCAATAAAAATGACTTTTCATGCATGTTTACTGGGTCAAATTGAGGATCATTTTGCAGAAAAAAAAAAATATATATAAAAAAATAACTCGAGCAAAAACAATAGGCCCTCCCGGTCATCACCGGCTCCGACCTAAAAAAATAAAAATAAAAAAATCACATTAAGCAAAGTGGCCAAAGTTCAAGTCCTTGCTTCATGTTATTGCCCATTTCTCTTTCCAATTTCCTGTCCATCTACTGCTTCTCAAAGCCTCAAATAAGGGGTAAAAAAGATTTTAAATTGAGAATATACTAATTTCAAATAATTACAAGTTAACATGAGTAGTGCCTTTTAGAAAATCATTGTGAAATGTAACCTGCATTACATTTGAATGTGTGAGAGGCTGTACTTTTACTTTCCTATTTTTAACAGCAGCAGGTTAGCTGTGGTTAGCAACAAGTTCCACTGAAAACCACCAGTCACATCTGTGTTGGTATAATAAAACAATGACATTGTTTTTTATGAAATAATTTTTATTAAAGATGTTTGATGCTTCCTCATATTTACAGGGTAGACCATAGCAGAACGCCAAAAAAAAAAAAAATGCTTTGAAAATCATTAATTATTAAAATCCTGAACTTAAACACAATGCCATTTATTAAGAGGGAAAAAATACATATAAAATAAAGAAAAGATGAACTGAAGATTTATCTTTTGGGCCAGTTGTGTCGGAATCCTCTGTGGACGAACAGAAGATGAACATTAGGTGAAGATGTATATTTAAAGCAAAAAGTTTAGTCTAAATGATATATGCTTACCGGTCAGACTTTCCTGGCAGGTAGGACATACTCCGATTCCCAGAAACAGGATTTGATTTTGGTCCTTTGGGAAACCTCTGAACACAAGACATCATTTAGTTCATGTGATAAATGGCTTGATAAAAGAGCACATAAAAATTTAAGTAAGCACCTTTCTTTTAGATTCGTGGCCTTGTCTGTGAGGATCAAATTGTGAATCGTCTTTGGATTTCGCACCTGCACAAAAATGTTACTGTTATACACCAAACAGAACTAGAAATCACGCAAGTAATATGAAAGAAAACATGTGCATACCAGCAAAGACTTTGAGTTGTGACTGACTGTAGTCGAACGGTGTGAAGGTGTCTTGGGAGGCTTGTTCAGTCTTCTGAAGCTTCTCTGCAGATTTCAGTTTTTTATTGGCTTTGGGAGTCGACTCTCCAACCTCACTGGGAACCCGGTCTCTTTTTTTTGCACCTTCTTTTCCAGATTCCTGCTGAAATGTGCCAGAAAACCCACATTTATTTGACAGTTTAATAATAATTTAGTAGGAGAGAACATTTAAATAATTTAGACTTAAGTGCATTTCTTTTACAAGTTTTAAATGTGTTCAGAAATGTTTTGTTTAGCCGTGAAGCAGTTTAGACATATACACATTTATGCATTAGTTATTTTGTCTTGTTATTAACTGGTGTTTAAGATGCTCTAGTAAACTTATAATTATAAATTGAATTAAAAGGAGAAGCGTTGTCTCTGGACACCTTTTCCCGAGATATGGCAAAGCAACACGGAGCATATGAATAATTAAGAGATTAAATGATCATAAATGATGATAAATTATAATTTTAATAGTGTCTAAAATTATAAATCTTGTCACACAATAACAGTAATTTAGCTACCATCTGCTGCCTACAATATGGTACTATAGTCAATAACATCCTCTGGCCAGAGCCGCTTGTTATTGAGGCCACAGGTTTATTTATATAAGCCAATTATATACGATTAAAATAGCCACAAGAGTCATTTGAAAAATAAAGTACGTATGAGCCCCTTGAATCCTTTAACTGTCCTTGTGTTATAAATCTCTTTTAAGTTTGTCTTTGTAGTTTTATATGTAGCAGAAGTTTTTGATCTTTTCAGGCTTGTCAAGTGCTTTGATTCTTTCAGACAACTTAAGGTCTCAACTTCTTAGCCTTACTGCTGAAGAAATTCTAACTAATCCATGAGACTAACACTCATTGGCCTTTATCTATTTATTTAAAGCAAATTTTATTTGCATAGATTATTTCTGTAGCAGTTTCTTGAAGGACTTCTCAATATCCACTTGCGTGTTCTTTATTAAGGTAATGTTGATGGTGTCTATGGCACTGGTGTATAAATGTGAGGGTATGTTTGGAGGTTGGAGAGTCCATAGGTGCAAAATGGCTGCCACCAGCGTGTGACTGTGGAGTGAATGAATAATGGATTCTGTACAGCGCTTTGAGAGCCGTGAAAAGCACTATATAAATCCATTACATTACTATTATTTTTTTTATTATTATATGAACTCATTACTTTATAATTTTTACACTAGCCTCACCACAAGACAATTATTGTAATACAACAGTTAATAATGGTTTAAAATGCTTTTCTACTGAGACCAGAGACCAGTTCTTAATATAAAAATAGGGTTCCTAAAACCATAACACCTTTTAAAATTAAATCAGAGATAAAACTTCACTGCCAAAGTGCCAGCTGTAACTGACTCTTAGCCTGCTCAGCCAATATTTGCTGGCAGTTGGCAAGAAGATGAGTGTGACTTTGGAGCTCGACTGCCAACACTTGTGACTATGATTTATTTGATGCAAACGCACAGACCTAAAGATGTTTTCTTATAAAAGATTGCTTTGGAACTAACTTTTCACATAAGTTGTCATTAGACAGTAAACTGCTGAGGTACACATCGTTATTGTACACAGTGATTCATGGCTCAAGGCTAAAACGGTTCATGGCAAAGAAAAATGAGAGACAGTCAGTGGTGGCCATTTAATCCAGTCTCACACACTGTGGTCAAAGAAATGTAACATGGCTTTCGTGTGAATCCAGTGACAGAAATGAGACGCCATATGGTTATTATAATGCATATGACTAACCAAGCAGGATGGTGCCATGCAAAACCCCATTGAGACAGCAATAACAGGAAGTGGGCTTTTGCGGAGTGGGAGCCTTTGTGGCGCCCCAGGAGGACAGAAAAGCACTGAGCATTTGATGAGTGAAGAACATGCCTCTAATGCTCCGGTCCCATGCCGTGTATCCTCCCTCCCCAGGCACACCATGTGACAATTATAAATATTAAAAGGCCACTACCGTGCTGTCTCCACTGCCTAGAAACAACCGTCTACACACTTCCTTTTCACCATTTCTATGTGGAGAATTGCCAGGAACATCTAAGAAAACAGGTGTTGAAGAGGGTTCAATTGGCTAATATAGCGTTATAAGAAAAGGTCTGCACAGGGCTCTTGGGTGAATATGACTCGTGCTTTTCACGAGCTCCTACTTCCCTAACAGGGGCATCAATACAGCTGTCAAGAGTGTGAGGGTTGTTTAGGATAGAAAATTGAAAAGTCAAGAAGAGAGGGCGCATTACTCACTGCTGCTTGCTGGCGCACAGTGACTACATCCTGCAGGGATTCCTGGTAGCTCTTTTTAGCCTGCTTTCTTTCCTCTGCAAAAACATAATTAAACAAGTACTGACATTTTGTCTTATTATATTGGCACGTGTCCAAGTTGCATATAAATGTAGTTTTAATCCTCTTACCTGTCACTTTTCTTGCTTCTTCCTTGGCTTTTTTCTTGGCCTCCATTTCCTTCTGTTGTTGTTCTATGCTCTGTAGTTTCCATCGTTTACTAATCTGTAATGTGACACAAACACATTTTTCAGATTAATTTAGAAATTTAAATATTAGTCAGTTTTAATAATTACCTCAAATATTTTGGAAGAAGGGTCAAACTTTGCATTTTTGTTGACGTGCACTTCACTGGAGGGTAAATACTGAAAAAAAATAGATAGTTGAATAAGTGGAGTTTCAATTCATTTGTGCTTATATTTAAAAAGGCAAACTCTGGGCTTGTTACCATTCGGAAAGGGTTTTCAAAAGACTCTATAATCTGCCTGGCTTTCATTTTAGACACACACAGTGAATCTTCATTGTTCTTAGTTTCCACCTCCTGCAAAACAAATCGGTTTGAACTTTCAGAGAGGCACAATTAAAGCCCAGCTTATTCAAATACCGAAACTGTGTGTTCTAACCTCAAACAGCGTAATTTTGGGCGATGCTATGAGACTACTTATTTTAGGTACATCGACTTCCATTCCTGGCTCTTCATCGGCAAAAAGAATTCCTTGTTTGACAGGCATTTCTGGGAAAAATTAAATATCAAATCAAATATCTCGAAATCAAGCGACCACAATATTAACTTGCCAATTTATTGTGTGAAACTCACCATGAGATGAAAAGTGGGGGGCGTCGCTTTCAGAGACTCGAGATGTATCATGCGGACCAAATAAAGTGACCTCTGGCTAAATAAAAATGGAACGACTTCAGTACAAGCAACAATACAAACACAACAATATAATTTAATTTGACCAACCTTTTTTATCGGTGTAAGCCCTTTCTGCTTTTGAGCTGCAATTTCTGCCTGTAAGGTTAAAAAAGTTGTTCAAACTAAGCATATATAACTTAAGTATAAAATAATATGACCCAAGGGTTGTGGGCCATCGTTTTTACCTTCAGGAGAGGCATTTCTCTGGCCTGTTGCACTAACAAATGGAGTTCATTGACCTGTTGCCTCAACAGTGGTGGGATAGGGTTACAGCAGGCAATGATGCCCTGAGGCTCTCTAGGTAAAAAAACAAAACAAAAAGGCATTAAAGAAAATCCACCTGCACAAAAGAAAGAAAGATTGAGCTAAATGGACTTACTTGGGCAGTTCCTCTGATATCTTGCTCATCATGTGAGTGGGCAAAACATATCTAATCAAACAAAACATGACAAGTTGTTAAATGTTAAGTTATTTAAAAGAGAGAATAAACTGTACTAGCAGGGTCACAACATGTGGGCAGCAACATCTAACTGGGCACCAACTAAAAATAGGAAACCATCTCCTGCAGATTGCCCTAACAGTACATCCATCCATTTCCAAACAGCCTACCCAGTGCTTTCATCTTCCTGCCTGGCCAGCTTGTCCCTCCAGGCAAACAGTAATCTGAAGGCAGTGAGCTGCTGTGTATTATAAGACTTTTTCTGCTTCCTCTGCATCTCCAAATACGAGTCCTCCGTGTATATAGGCTTGAAGTATTTCTATATGGAACAGACACAAAGTAAATATGACTTGAAATGTGTAATTATTATACAACTAATAATTACAACTTGGTAATTGGAAAAAAGGAGATTACTTGAAGGTTAATCGGTGGATATGTGTGGGTACCTTGAGAGAAATATCTTTACTCTTGTTCCAGACACTTTGCAAAAGGCCCGGCTGCCCGTGGTTGAAGTCTAACAGCTGCGCTCTCATGCGGTCGTAGATGTAGAGGAGGTAGTGGGTGTCTGAGCGGGCATACTGTACCATCGCCTCTGGCAACGGACTGCAAAAGACAAGCCATAAGAATATTTTTAGATAAGCCATGTCAGAACTAATGCACTTAAGTAAGCTTTTATATACAATTCTGTACCGGATTCTCCAGTCAGCAAGCTGGTAGCGTTTGTCTGAGTCCACATTGCAGAAGTGTTTGAGCAGGTGGTCGAGAGAATGTCTGGCCAGGTTCAGCGCACGACTGGCCTGATGTGTGTCGAAGAGGTTAACAACATACACCCCAAAGTCTCTCTGCAGCCACTCAATGTCAGAGTCAGCACCGTGAAAGACCTGTAAAGAAAACAAACAAGGTGACCAAACTGTTGAATAGTTTACTGAATTTATTTTCATAAATTCTTTTTAATTATCGTGTCACTTGGAGCTTTTTCACAGCTCTCGGCGTCTGTCTGACAAGATAATGCCCACACATTTTTGCATGTGGCCCACTGTGTGTCATGGCACTCCCACACACCTGCTTATTTGCTAAAAAACATGGGCATTACAGATGATCCAAGAAGTAAAGGCTGTAGTTTTCACCAACTTTAAATATGTACAATAGTGGACTTTGCCATCACTTGTGTGTGGTTAGTTTCTTCCTAATTTTATCAGGGACGCTTAGAAGATTTAGAATGGATTGTGAACTCATTTTGTAGTCTGAGCCCCTTTCTCTTCAATATTCTTATAATATATTCCCCCTGAGGTTTTTTTTTTTTTTTTAAACTGCTTTGCTCTTTGAAGTCTGTGAATGCTGTGACACAGCTTAATTGTGGGAACCAATATGTCCGACATAATCCTCAGTTTAATTATCCAAGACCAAAGGACAATGCCTAAAATATCATCAACTGCCAACAGCTTTAGTTATTTTTAGCAATGCATGTCAAAAACATTAGCAACTTTAAGGCATCTGACTTCCGCTGACACAAAATCCCAGAACATAGAGTACTGTACAAACAGTTTTAAATAGTGTGACAAATACCTTGACAATTGACGGATCTGTGAAAGCTTCATTAAGGATATATAGCTCACTGCGGAGCTCTAACGTATCAATGATGAAGTCCTCTTCTCTGGTGGAGATCTGCATCAGGCATGTGATGCCCAGAAAGCTCCTGTAGGAATGATGCTGTGGTGGACAAAAAAGTTTTAGCAAAAAGACGACATAAGCATAACAAAAAAATTGTGCTGCACCACTCATTTACCTCAAGATCCACAGCAAACTCAGAGAGCTTGCAGAGCTTTTCATTCAGTGCCACCAGATCGTCCAGGTTGTCAATGAAAGAGCATTTTGTCTCTGCAATTTCTTTGTATATCTAAAACAGAATTTATAGTTTTAGAAAAAGAATAATTGTATAAATTCTGATTTGGTGCCCACATTAAAAAATTACTTGAGGCTCTGGTTTAGACAGAAAGCTCTCTGGGATTGTAAGATGATCTATTTCAAATTGGTAAGGATGTGCAAACCTACAGACAAAAAAAAAAGCATTACAATTTAAGTAAAAAATAAGACAGGAAGACATAATCATACAGAGACAGATGTATTACATGTCTTCAACATGCTCCTGTGTCCGTTGTTGGTGAATAAAATCAGCCAGTGCAGCCGGGACATCCAGGTCCTCAGGTCTTTCTTTGCGGATTTGTTTGTTACTGAAATCTGATATGGATATATTAGAACGATTGTTCATGTTTCTTTATTTTTAGAGTAACTGGACAATGATTCTGAAAAAATGTCAGAACAAAACAATGGAAAGGAGGCCTTACATGAAGGAAGAGGCTTGATTGCATTGGGTTTGATAAATATCTTGGGGACGAACGGCGTGTTGCTGTTGTCGATCTTTTCTTTAAATTTCAGCTGTGGTCTTGTTATATTCTTGGCATGCATAAGTTTAAAAGTCTCAGAGCGGCTGCCAGAACTTGAACCCTGAAAACCAAAATATAACTTTCAGTAATTATTAAGCTTTAGAAATGTCCTTATGCATTAAATTCCAAAACTGGCACATAATTGAACACAACCCAAAACAGAGACTGGCATCTGCAGTATGAGAGCCGAGAGGTTAATTAGCCAACCTTGCGATTCCAGCTGGAGACGAGAATCTTGGGAGGCTGAAACCCTGCGGGCATGACAGGCTGCTGGCTCCTGTTCACCCCATCAGCTTCATCAAGAAGGATCCCCTGAAATTAAACACGGCAGCTTAGTTTATCTGCAGTTTGTTTCCTATACTGTACAAAAGCTGCCAAAAACTATAACTGTAGTTTATACCACACGCTCAAGAATAACATCATTTGAGTCCACGACCAGGTCAAACCTCTCCTCCAGCCCGGTCAGCTTATTGCGGTCTCTCAGGTGAGATCTGCAGCCGTGGTGCTGCATGATCTGAGTCATGCTAAACAGACAGGAGGCATAACCCCAAATGGACAAAGTTACTCTAGAGAACAATAGCATTTATGTAGATGAACATATATATATATATATATAATAAAAGACTAATTGGATTGTATAATGTTATATAAAGACTTTCTAAACAGTTGACCTAAAATAACTTAACTATATAAACGCCTACATAAAATCTAGTCGACAATAAAGAACAATGTTATAGGCTTCATCGTCATTGATGTAATGTCTAATCTCACCAGTGCAGAAGTTTATCTCCTTGACTTTCGTAGAACTCCTGAAATCCCGGGAAGCTCCGATAGAAATCATATTCATCTCCAGCTTGAGGCAGACTGGCAGATGCTTTGGTGGCTGACAGCACAGCTCCCAATCCATACTGCAGAACAGATAGATAAAAGTTTTTAAAATGTCAATATTATGAATTCAAATAGACATAAGGATTGCCTTTTACTAAATTATATACGTACTATGACATGGGCAATAACGTGTATAATGATTAGGTGTGTACACAGAATATAAGTATGTAGTGTAAATTTATGTATTGCTCACACATAATACTTTGTCTAACCTCTCATTCGTCCTACATCTTACAGATTGATTTAGCACTGCTCGGCTGGTAAAATTTAGAGTATTAATACGTCACGTTATGTAAACTGAAATGTTTGATGTAACTATTTTGGCTTTCGTGTAGACAGATGTCAATATAAAAACATGCTATTTAGTCAGGGAGTCCACTGAGTTTCAGACATGCCCAATATGTAGTATTGCCAATGTCTTTAATATCATCAACTATAAGAATGAATCATAATTGAGTCTTTAAATGTTTACTATATGCACATAAGATTGTATGTACTGTTTCTATCTGCAGGACAAGCAGAGCAAACCCACGTTGCCCAAACCTGATGCTAGCTTGAAGCATAAGCATCTTTTCTGACTTACTTTAACAAAGGCATCTGCGTCTTTAAAACCGGGACACAGCTCGGGTTTGTCCTCGTCGGTTGTGCCTGAATTACTGTCTTCTCGGCCAGAGTTAGAGGAATCTTTACTCTTTGAAGACGCCATCGTGGTACTGTCTGTGGTGTGTGTATGTAATGTGTGTAATGTGTGTGTGAGCCACAGGAAGCAGAGTCTCCCCTGTGTGTTTCTTTATTTGAGGAAAGCAGTTGACGTCGAGAGAGCGCCATCTTGCGGCAAGGAGGAAAACAGCAAGGAATGAATACGCTTGTCCCAATCAAACAACTGCTTAGACCAATTTATGTAACTACAGTATTTTGTCAATACCAACGTTGTGTGGCCCTGACCAAATTGTCTCTGATGTCTCTGGGCCTGGCATATATTCATCTAGGCATCTATTATATTAATAGTGAGTTTTTTTTGTAGTGTCTTCTAACTGCTTTGTATTCATTTTTATGACAAATACGACATAATACAAGAACAAAAAGTTTCAGAAAATGTGTTTTAGCAATTAATAAAAACAATATCAAGGGACAAGTTATTTGTAATTGACTGTCTTTTACTTTATGTTTAATTAATTAAGTAATGCAAATTTATTTAAAATTTCCCTTTGTCCCTTAAAGCCGTTTCCTTTGTTCTATTTTAGTGTTGTTTTGCATAATATTAGTTTCATTAAAGTTTTTGCAACATTTGTCAAGTGTTTTTACCTTAACTGTTCAAAATATATTATATCTCACATGCAACCTAATATACATTTTATATTTGTAAACTAGATTTTTCTCATCATTTTAAGTTCTGTTCAGGTGACAACTTGTTATAATGCCATCAAAGTCAGCAACTTTTTCCATCAGTGTTGTGGTTTTTCGATTTAATGACTCCCATTGTCAGCGCAGCCATTCAATGCAGTGACACTGCAGACGCAGCTTTATTTCCCCCCTGTATTGACTCTCCTTCACCGAACCACTGCTGCATTATTCCACTTCTCACATCAGGGGGCAGTGTTGATATTTACAATCTGTTACACACAGCATCTTCAGTAAATGGGAAATATATTGGGATGTAATAGTGTCTTGTTATGTTTCAGCTGATATCACTGCCAAATATATCGAATCTCTGCATTGGTTTTAAGTCTTCACAATAGATATGAGATTCTACAAATTATATTTAAACGTCTGTCCCGTTTATTTTGCGGTGCACAAAAGTGACAGTAGTGCTGTGTTGTGTGATTTGGCGTTGAAGAGCCTTAGTATTGACACACCAACTCATTATGGATGATCTGTGATGTGTAGAAAGAAACCTAGCTTTTCTTCACTTCCCCTTGCTATTGATCTCTTCACAGGGCCCGGTCCCTCTTATTATCTTAAAAGCATCTCTGCAACACTGGCTCAATCAATATTTCACTGTAGCGTTCCATGTCATTCTAGTGGAAAGTATCTCAACTTTGGCTGAGACATCCCATAATAATTTAAAGAAAGTGCCTCTGTTTGTTTGTAGTTACTGCATTATTGTGTTACTGGCAATGATGTCAAAATCCACGGCGTTTGGATTAAAGTGAACCTTTATTCTGTAATAAAACACTTACATTTTGTAAATGTATTCTTTATCCACTGTAAAGGATATTACTCCTGCCATTTACTCTCATTTATATGCTTTTTCATAATGTTATGCATTTTATAGCTTTGATGGTGCCCCAAGGCGCCTCTCATTCTTCCTGCAGTAAAAGACAGTAAAATCTGCTGAAGCTGAAAACGACACGGTGCAGCACATAACTCAAAAGACTCCAGGAGAGAATACCAACCCTCAGTGAATTGTTTTTATTAAGTCCTTCATTTAGAAAACACAAATGCACCAAACAATATCACACATGCACAGCTTCAGCATATCAAGATCGGCTGTCGACTTTTCAATGTGAAAACGTTACTCGCCTCGATCTCACAGAGATCACTGACAGGTCAAAAATACCGAGGAGTTACAACAGAAAGGCCAAGCGTTGTCACCCACAGATCTGATTGTGTCTTTTTGGGCAACATTTACTTTTATTCTGAGACCAATACTGTGCCTTGAAAATTGCAAGAAAATTGGAAAGGTTTATAAAAAGACAAAAATACGACTACCTTGTAACAGGTAGTGTTTGTGTCACTGCACCAAAAGGCTGGTTGTGAAAGCAGCTGCTGAGAAACTCTGTCCAGGCCGCGTGATTTCTCCAGAATGTTGGTCTGACTGAGATTTACAATTGAAAGTAGGACACATTGATTCAGCCTCGCTGTTGGTGGTGTTGCTTCAAATCACAACAGTGCACATACAGTATGAATAGGATACCGTATAAAGGGAAGAGAGCTCTTGGCTTTCAAATGAGCCAGTACTGACTCTTAATTTTGTCTTTTAAAGCAACACTTGACCTTTGTGCAGACTTTTTTGAAAAATAAAGCAAGAAGGAACAATATCAAACTTTGAAAAGAGAAAATCAAAGGCAAAACAGCTCCACAGTACTAATACATTACTGAACAAAAGTGTTGCGTCTATTGTAAGCTGATAAACTGTTAATAATCAAGAAGTCTGTCCAAGAGATGCATTTTTCAGTGTAAACATCAGTTTCCTTAAAACAGTGACATTCTGTGACAAACAATGTTGTACATGATACAAGTAAAGCCACAAAACAACATAACAGGATTCAACGACTGCTTTTGGGACATTTAATTTAGAGAAGACACCTTGTAAAAGCTCACATTTGATACAAACCTAATCTTGTAATGTGCTGACTAGCCTCCAGAGGATTTTTTATTTGTTTGTAGTAATGGGCGATATGAACGATATGCGATATAAATGATAAAAAATTGGCATACGATAGAGATTTTAATTCTATTGCACTACCGCGATAATACATGTTGATGACGCAATTTCCCCGCAAAATTTACAGCCACGAGCTGCAGCTTGAAACATGGCTGAAAGCGAAACGGAGGAGCTGGTGAAAAAGACGCAACATCCATTATTTGGACGTAATTCGGATTTAAGCCGTCTGACGTGCAGCAGCAAATTATACTCTGTAGAGTGTGTGGGGCAACAGTTCCGGCTAAGAGAGGTAACACGACTAATCTGTTGTACTACCTCAAAACGAAACATGTTACTGAATACCAGCTTTGCCAGCTCCGTGAAGACTTCACCGAGCTGGCAAGCTGGTATTCAGTAACATGTTTCGTTTTGAGGTAGTACAACAGATTAGTCGTGTTACCTCCGTGAAGACTTCACGGAGCTAGCATAGCCAGGCAATGCAGCCAAAGAGCGAGCGAGCGAGAGAGAGAGAGAGCGCGCGGGAGCGAGCGAGAGAGAGAGAGCGCGAGAGAGATTATAGATTAAATTAACATATAAAATCTTACACGTTTGTCAACAGAAAAAAGTGTGAAAGATCCCTGAATTGACCGTGCTGTTGCTTTATGCAAGAAGATTGTGAGTTCCTTTTCAGGAATACAGGAATAACATTAAAAAATACATTTAGCAGTTTGGCTTTCCTTAGGATCTATGTAACCTGTTCTGAAATGATTCTATTATAATTTATATATCGCAATATATATCGTTATCGCAAGAGGCTGCAATGTATATCGCAATATGGATTTTTGGCCATATCGCCCATCCCTATTTGTTTGTTGACAAAACTATGGTGCATCAACATTTCAACCTTAATTTAAGTTTTTTTTTCTACTTTCCAGCTTGACCTTGTATTAATTTGTTTGTTATACTAGCTTCCCAAAGCCCTGAACCACAGTTAAGTACAAATGTTTCAAACAACACTTTTCCCCAAACTTTAGAATGGCCTTTAACAAAGGCAACAGATACAAACACACAAACCCTCGAATCATCCCAATGCTTTCTAAATAGGATTGTCCTGAATCCTGATATATTTGCCCTATGCGGCTGTCGTTAGTAGTATTACTCCAATGCCCTTTTCTATAGACACCCCTCAGGCCTGCTCTAATTTAAGATCCCTTAATGTCTGCTAAATCACAGCAGCACCCATCACACACTCGCCTTAAGTCAAGTCCGACTGAGGAATAGACACCAGCGTTCTGACACTAACAGCTTTTGTGTAAAGTGTGGTGATGCAGGTCTGGCCACCTGGGCAGTCCACAAATCCACAAATAAACTATGACGGAACATACTGCACACAAAAAAACAATCCGACAACAAACAACAAAGGACAGATTTACAAAGTATTCAAACACAGATGAGCGGACATGTTGCCAAATAATGCCCAAGCTGGTTTCCACGAACAGACTGGCACAGTTGGCAGCACTTTAAACCCTCACTGAATCTCGAAGACGACAATAGAGACGGTACGACTTCTGCAAGTTGCCCAGATGGATGTAGAAAACACTGCAGCAAGTGAGTACTTCATCCATTTGTTTCCTAAACAATAGATTCAACCTTAAATGCCTGAAACTGGTTTTCACAGATTACCAAAAGATCTTGTGATACATAACACCCAATGAGGTGCACATAACATGGAATAATGGTTGCAGTTTTTCTACTACATGCAAACTTCTGTGCATCTGAAAATATGAAAACATTTGGGGATGTTATCGGGGGTTGCTCTGCTGGGTAATGTTTGGAGAAATTAAAACGTTTGGCCATAGCACAGTATGGTCTTTGGTATTGTAGTGTTTGGATTAAAGTGGACTTGTTCGTTTACTTTACCTTTGTAATCTTGTTATTTTTGAGCAGCAACATCTCAATAGATCACTCAGAACACCAATTATGTTATTTTCCAGCTGCTAATTACTGGGTATGATGTGAAAAAAGACTTCTAATGCACACTGATTGTTTCCAGCTAGAATCATCAAAAGGTACACACTATATTAAGAGACATGGACAGGAAACAGTCATATAAAATCTATTCAAAAGTGTAGTTTTAGGACAGTTATGAAAAGAAAGTCATATGCCAGACCTGATACTCATTTGGGGACAGACTCAATCCTTGGAAGATGGTGGCTTATAGAAAAACAAATGTATGCAAAACAAAACTTCGACAGGCAATTGAAAGTTTTACACAAAAAGGCTATGAGTGGACCTTGAGCTAGGGCAATACTCAAATATTTTATGACAGTTGAGATTCAAAGAAAGTATTGAAGTGGAACTAAAGTGGTTTTGCAAGTGGCCTTGTATAAAACTCTTTGATAAAATACATTTCATGCACCTCGTTGGAGATTATTCACACATGTTGAGACCTTACAAAAGCAAACAAAAAAATATACCATGTCACAAAAATAAAATAAATTTGCCATTCAAAAAAAACTGATTAATAGTTTAGATATTTCAGCGCTAACACCATTTAAATCAAGATTTAAGTACAACTCATCAATGGCCTCACTAAAAAGAAATGCTCACAACGTTAAGCAGCCCTCGAGGTGCATTTAGCTCTCCACCATGAAATGATCAGAGGTAAATGGCCAACACCAGTGCTTTGAGCTGTTTTATGACTTTCATCTGGGATACAACCAACTTTTAATGGAGCACATAAAGACGAGGACAGCTGCAGTATGTTTCTATGAATCTAGTGTCCATGAGGATCATCCAAAGGCACGGGCACAGCTGAACGAGTGCTGAATGTCCCAACTCCACAGAGAAAGGACCACAAAAATGTAATGCAAAGAACACCTTGGGAGATAACAAATAACATGTTGAAGGAAATATGTGGCTATTTTAGTGAGAACAACCAGAAGGCTGAGACTACTTTGGCACATGAATGGAAGTAAGGCATCTGTATCATTCTAAAGTCAAAATGGAGCATTGTTCCCAAACAGGCAATAAAAGAAGAAATAAAAGCTAAAGCAAATACTGTAATCAAGTGTCTGACAGCTTCGTCTGCCGTGTGCTGCCTCATATTTTACAACAAACACTGCAAAAATGGAAGTGGTCAACTCAAAACTTCCTTTAAAAGAAAACATAGTGAAGGCTGAGTCTTTGACTGTGTCATGACGTTGACCTGACTGTTGATACGGCGATGCCGAGGAGCAGAGAGATGGGCGAGATGTCCAGTCTCCACGCTCTCGAGCCGCGGGCGCTCATGCCTACAAATATAAAAAAGAAACAGAAAAAAAAGAACACCGTGAAGTGATGTTTTTTTTTTTTGAGACAAACCTACAATTTTCAAGACTCCAAACTCCTTCCTAATCTTAAAACGGACGGATGTCTTTTTCCGCAGAGAAAAATGAAAGAACATCTTAAAATATGAAGGAAATGCGTATTACTTTTTGTTTTTCTACAGTATACTGTACGTTACACACCTCTTGTGGTTACTCCTGAGTTTGATTAATTCTTTTCCAGGACTTTTGTTTTACAGATCAGGACAGCAGTTTTTCATCAAATTAAACAGTTTTTAATTCACCAGGAAATTTTATGGCTCTGGTATCTTCAAATACAGAAAGATTACAGCTAGCAAAGAGGGTCAAAACTCAAACTCCAAATTCCCAAAGGGCATAACATCATTTATCTAAAGCTAAATAAAATGACACTAATTTTTACAGAGCAATCTTGAAAGAGATGATGGCTAAAATATGGTTTCCAGGTGTGTGTGAACCCGGCAGGTGGCAAAGTGGTTAGCACTCCTGCCTCACAGCAAGAAGGTCCTGGGTTCGATTCCCATCCAGGGCAGGGCCTTTCTGTGTGGAGTTTGCATGTTCTCCTTGTGTCTGCATAGGTTTCCTCCAGGTACTCCGGTTTCCCCTACCACCAAAAACATGTACAACAGTCCCCCCCCCTCACACATGGGGCCAGGACTCCCCTGCAAAAGAGATTTGTAATCTCAGTGGGACCATCCTGGTTAAGTAAAGGTTAAATAAAATAAAACCCTGAACCTTTTCTTTTACAATATATTTCAGATTTCAGTGTCGACAGCGGTCACTGTTAATAAGTGTAACATTAGTGTCCCAAAAACAAAATACATTTAATAGTTTGTTTGAACTAAATGAGCTCATGTTCTCATTTTCTTTTGTTAATGACACAAATCAATACAAAGTGCACAAACCGACAGAGAGGTAGCCACAATGACTGAGGCACTTCCGTTCTTAAGAAAGTATGCACAGTGGGCTCCCAGTTTTCAAGACACTGATTGGAGATTTTTTTTCCTCATCCTAAAAGAAGAAAAGGTTAACGCAAAGGCAACTGGACTTAGTTTTCAAGGTGAAGTCCTAAAACACTCCGGAGATGTGGATTTCTTCTGCTGCAGTGTAACTATCAGTCAACAGCCATCACTGTGTTCAATCAGTAACATGTGTCTTATTTCTTTTCAAATATAGAGGTAATGTGTTAATGAAAAAAGCACTTTTGCCTTTTGGAGCATGTGTATACATAGTGTGCATACAGAGTCATAAAAACCCATTTGAACACAAGCTTTGACTGCACTTAACAGTAAAAAATGTGTTAAAGTAGTGAAGGAAGTGTGCAGCAGTTTGCTCTTCTCATCACTTTCTCATGTTTGATTTAAAGCAGTCAATTAGCCCTTTGGATCACTGACAACCCTGAAATGAGATAATATCCTGGTAAAATCCTTCCTGGCAAGAAAATATATTATTAATGCAGAAGGAATTACTTGAATGCTTTCTAAAGGCCTATGTAATGCCTGTGCCTTTTCAGAGAATACCCAAGAAATATACCAAGGTAAACTGGTGTTGGTATAATTTAACACAGAATATCAGCAATGCAAATGAGTTTCTCCAGCTGCAGCAGAAGAGCCCACTGCCCGAGTCCCAATGGACTTTAATCGCATCCAGTAGCAGAGGAAGTCAACCTCGGAGACAGAGATGAATTGTGCAAAAAATTTCTGCAAATTTGAGCCAGAGAGAGCCCAGCGGAGGTTACTGAGGACAGGGATTATAATGAGTCAATGAGGACACATCATCCCAGTTGGGTTTAAAAAGGGATAAGTGGCTTCATTTAGAAGAGTGTGTAAATAATATAAAAGAGATGATGTTGGAAACTAAGGTTATGGCTATGTCAAATTAAGCTTGTAGTGGGGGCGTGTTTTATTCATAAAGACAGAAAGCCACGTGTTTCGTCCTTAAAATAAAATCTTCATGGATGCTGTTGTAGTACCAGAGACTGGTCTTAAGACAACATTTTAATGGTAGTGGAGAACTAGAGAGGACTTTGACGACTAATACATTCATTATAGTCTGTAGACACTTTAATACCTCCTCCACTAAGTGACAGTAACTGGTTTTGTGACAGTTATTTTTACATACCTAATGGTATTTTTTCTATTTGGTCCTGTTTTAAGACCACTTTTCTAAGATGTTGGTCTTGTATTAGACTCAACCTCATTTTTATTTGATCTCACCTTGAACATAGGATTTTAAATCAATTTTAAGGAAAACCACAACTGCTTTATTTGTCATGACATATAATCTTTTTGAATTTAAGAAACCTTCCTCTAAATGCACCTTTTTCACCAAACTCTACTTTTCCATTTGCTTTGCCATGGCTCAGACTGGACTTATTTTAGAGATGTTCCTTACACTGGTTTTAGTCTTGACTCATCCTCCGTCTCTTAGGGCGTACTCACACTAGGCACGGTTGCCATGAACCGGGCCCGAGTACGATTGTCCCCCCTCCCCACTCCCCCGCTGGCCTGCACTCACATAGGGTTTCAGCATTCGTGCCGGAGCACGCTTACGTCATTATGGTGCGACGGTTTCGGGATAAACAGGAAGAGCGGCGCTCTCTGAACACAACGGAGTCCATCGCTCTGTTTTATTTGTGGATAATTTTGTGTCGTTTGGTCCACAGCCCTCTCACAGCCTGTTGTTAAACAGATTCGTCGCCTTAGTGGCGCGAGAATTTTCACGTAATCGTTCTGCTCGTATGAGGAGGTTTGCAAGGTACCAGCTGAAGTGCAGCAAGGACTTTGCAGCTTTGATTACGGACTACAGTTCCCGAGAGTTTCTTCCAATTCATCCTTGTTTGAGATGGTGTATATTTCAGGAGGAAAGTTTTCATTACATACTTCTGTCATACCGCTACTACATTCAGTGCATGTATAATTATTGTACTTATTAGTTTACTATGACTTATTTTTGTGCTGTTGTCAATAAATTCATATTGTTCATTTCAAGAACAGTGCAGGAGTTATTTGCGAATAACACACAAAACATAAGATGATGCCGAAAAAAGTTTTAATCATAAACTCAGGAGCACTTCTCACATGAAAAAAAAAACTACTTCACAGAACACAACCATGTGCAGTGGTGAAACAAAATAGGCTACCTTGTGTGTGTGGTGTATAATTTATGGAAGTGTGTGGTATATATTGTAGAAGTTCGAGGTCGAATTATAGTGTTAGGTTAAAGTGCATAGTAAATATATGCTACGGTATATTAAACTATATTAAACGGCACTAAATACTGTGCCCGCAGTTTTTACCTTCTCTCTACATTGCTCGGCAGTTCTTTGATATCCATGACCAAGAAGATAGTCACGGATTTTTCTAAATATATCAGAGTTTTTATGAGTTTTGTCCAGCTGCTCCTGTATGCTCTCATCTGCCCAAATTTCCAGCAAGCATTGCACCTCTGCCGTAGACCCCGCCGTGTTGGTTTTGGAGCGCCGCAAGACCGTGGACGCCATGCGCGCCCTGTTCCATGCTCCAGCACGGTTGGCGCTCACACTACATGCGAACCGCGCCCGAGCCCAACTAACCGTGCTCTGGCCCACCTCTTCCAAGCGGGCCAGGGCCTGCTAATCGAGCCGCGCCCGGGCACGGTTTGGAGCACTCACACTAGTCAAACGAACCGCGCTTTGGTGGTCAAACGCGCTCGGGCACGGTTCAAACTGGCTAGTGTGAGTAGGCCCTTAAAGTACTTTATTGCTCTGGGTCCATCCTGATCCCAGTTCTGACCAGTGCCCTGTTAGTGTGTTCAAGCCAGATGATGTGTAAGTGTCCAAAGCACGAGGAGGAACTCACTCATTTGGTGGACTCTGATGGGATCGGAGGCCGGGCCCAGCCCACCTTCGCTCATCGTCTGGATGTGGATGATGTAGTCCTCCTCTTCCTCCGGTAGACTCAGCTCCGCAGATGAGTTGTTTGTTGTGAGTGTGTTTACCTCTTTGTGTCTCTGTCGGCTGTATGACAGCTGAATGGGAGCAAAAACACAGTTTGTGTAAGACAGCGCTCCCACGCACAGAGCTTTGCACCTTCACTCACTTTAATGGGAATAAACACATGATGTGAAGCAAATAGAGCGTGAAAAGCTCACCTGGTAGCCTGTGACTTCTGACTCGGACTCCATTGCCACCACAGGCTCCCAGTAAAGCGACAGGTGAGAGCCAATTAAAGTCCATTCCACATTCAGCGGTGGCTGGGATGGGGCTGCAGGACGTGAAAACAATTTCATATGTCAGCACAGAAACATAACACTGCCATTCATGGTCCCAAAATACCTTATATTATGCAACATTATACATTAGGTGACAACTAAAATTTCTTAGCCTTTTGAGTTTTTTTGATTTTAGTTTGCAAAGTTTCCTGAGAACTTCTCTAGCATTGGCTTTGGTTTTAAAGAGCGATGCTATCTGTAATTGTAGCTGAAAATCAGACAGTTGGGGGGTGTGACATGATGGGCAGAACCAATATCAGGAAAACATGCGAGATAAAAAAAATATGTTGAATATTGGGAAAACATTGTGATCCATCAGTGGCATGGTAAAAGCTTGATTAAATTCAAACATATGAAGAAATGCAAGGCTCTGGATTCATTTCCACTGCTCACATTAGAGCCATCTGATTTTATATTTGGTTGCCTTAGTTCATGGCTCTGAGTGGGCAAGTATTTTGATTAGAACACCATAATTCAGCAGCAGATTGTTGATATTTTGGCATAAAGATTTTGGCATTTATTTTTGCTTCATTCAAAATCTTCTTTTGCTACTTGCTTAAAGTTGGTACAGAGTTTACCCACACACACACACACACACTCAAGACTATAATTTAATTCAGATTCAAAATCAAACACCTGAACAACATGACACTCAAGGCACTTAAAACTTACGTGGCTTTTTTGTGGTGACATTGATTGCGGGCAGAAAAGGACCCGTCCCTGCTGTGTTGAAGGCGCTGACTGTGAGGAAATACTGCGTGTTCCCTGCCAAGCCGCTCACTGTTGCCGACGTCTGGTTCCACGGCACTCGGACCTTCCCCATAGTCTCCGGTTTGGTGTCGTCCTCCCAGTACACCACCTTTTTACAGACAGACATGGACTGAACTGACTGGACTGCACCAAAAGTGTACACGAGATGACCCATTAACCAGTGGGTGCAGCACAAGAATCGTCTCAGTTTTTTTCAGAACCATATAGTGTTTTAAAAAGCAGCTGAAGTTTCCATCCTCAGAAGAGAGATCACAGTCTTTTACCTTTTACATTTACCTTTTAAAGCACAACATTTGATCTACCTTCACAAGATCTTTATGTACTGTACACTAAAGTTTACAGCTGTTGTTACAGTTGTTTAAAAACTATAAAAGGTGCGATAAGTAAAGACAGAACCTGGTGCTCACAGCTGCAGTTTTCAAAACATTGAACTACAATGTTTCTTTTTTTTTGAAAACTCAGGTCACACAGAAAAGATATATGGCATTGTGAGTTGAAAATAAACATATTTGGTTTAACATTACTGAATAAATACAAATAAAATAATAGTTAATTTGTTTATCACCAACATTTAAAAGTTGAAGTAACATTTCAATGCCTGTGTCCGCTGACAGAGACACATTGTAAACACCAACATCCTGACATTTTGTTGCTACTTTTTAAAACAGCATTTATTCATTTGCTTTGTTTAACAAAGCAGGACAAATGCCAAGTGAAATTTCATTCCACCTGAATAACAAGGAGGATAATTTATTCAGTCATTTACAGAAAATAGCTTGATTGATTTCCATTAAGCTGCTTTTTAAACTGCACCAACATTTAAATGCTAAACCCTTTGTTAGTGTTGCCTTATGAAATGTGCCCTGGTACTTTACTGTATTATTGTAGCCAGATCTCACAGAGGCCTTTAAAACGATAAGCCATAACTGACAGCAACAGAAAAGACACATGTGGACAAGCAATTTACTTTTGTTCTTTCGAAAATGGCCTGACAAGTTTTCCTGTCGTGTTGCTACAAAAACTGTATAATTTTTGCTAGAACTGTTTCCCAACTGAAGCAACCATCACCATGGCGACGCAGAGTTTGGAAGTGATGGGTTTGAGGTACAACAGGGGTGATGACAAGCATTTGAAATGCGTTGTGTGTGATTTCTATTTCCATTTAAAAGAGTAAAATGTACCTCATAGCCCAGAACCCTTTCAGGGGTGAAGGAGAGCGCCTGCCAATTCACCTCAATCTCAGAGGCTGAGACACTTCTGGCCCAAACCCCTGCTGGCATCCCACTTGGCTCTGAAAAAACACAACAGGACACTGAGCTTTCTTTCAATGGCGAAAAGCAGGCAGAACAAATCTCTTCATTTTTTTGTTACATTTGGAGCTGTGTGGCGTTTGAGTTGATCTCGTTGGATGAATCATCTCACACAGGTGCTGATGGGAAATAGACTGAGGCTGCACTACACGCTGACCCTCACTTAGCATGCTGGGAAGTAGCATGGATCTAAATGCCAACCCGTTCCCATTTTGGCATAGTCATCCAATAGAGTGCTGATATTTGGAAGCAAGCTATTTGTATGCAAATACGTTGCATTTTTTAGTTGTCTTTTTGACTGGACACTACAGCAGATTTCTATCACTGAATTTCTATACAATCTCTAAATTCAGATGTGGGGAATTAAAATGTATGCTTTTGTATATTCCATTTTTGTTTAAAATAAGGATTAAATGTTAAAACCCCCAAATAACCTATAGATTTCTACTCCCTTCATTTTCTTGGTTGAGATTAGATTTGACTTTTGGATCTAAAGCACAATATTTCTGTAAATGTAGCCAGCATTAAAAACCCTTTCAAACTAATTTACAAAGAAAAAATTCACACCATTGTAAAATTGTACTTTCATTTAGTACTGTATCTGAGTTGCTCTCATGACATCAGTGAATAACTGCCCTTGATGCAATTCTCTTACCGATCTCTGCAGAGTAGATGGTGACCACGGGGCTGAAGGGTCCCTGTCCTTTGCTGTTATAAGTGCCCACTTTGACATGAAAAGGGGAGAAGGGCGCGATGGTGTCATTTCTGTAAACATAGCGGGACGCGCCGGGGGCAGAGGTGGCGACATGGGTCCAGCTCACATCTCCAAAGGCTCGGAAAGCGATGATGTAACCAAAGCTTTCACCGTTCTGCAGTTCTTCGGGGACAGGCTGAGAGTGAAACACAAAACTATAGTGATATTAAAACATATACAAACCTCTCACGTTCACTCTGCTGCCGGGCTGACACCATCACCACACACTCTCTCATGAAGCAAAAAGAAGAGCATGACCCACAAATTGCTTTTTGTGACCCACCTGACAAAACGAAATGAGGAATAAAATGCCATTTAAAAAAAAAAATCTAAGCTCATTATCGAGCTGCATTAAAAATAAAAAGTTGTGTCTGCACTTAATGAAATGAGAAAACTGAAATAATATGATAGCTTTAGCCAACTAATGGCTTCTTCAATATCTACATTGTTTTTCAGCTGCAAACCTGCTTTGGTTTATTGTTATGCTTCATATTGTGCAAATGGAATTTGCTACAGATCTCGAGCTCATTAATGACCATAACTGTCACATTTAGTGTTGTATGTGGCTCTTTATGAAGAAATTACAACGAATGCAAAGCCACTTTTCAACTGCTGAGCAGAGCAGGATTTTATATATTGTGAAATATTTCTTCAGTCAAAGATCTCGAAGCAGTTTGAGTAGCTACAACATAAGACTGATCACTTACCTCCCAAGTGATGACCAATTCAGATCGGCTCCCTCCTCCTCCGCCCACGTTGCCTGGCGCTGCGTCGGGAACTACACAAAAAAACATCAGATTATTCCTAAAATGTAGGCTACATTCATTTTTAGGGAATAAATCAAATATATATCCTTTGTACCTGCATCTTCTGTCCTGGTTTTTACCGACACAGGGCTAGGCTCCCCAACGCCAACACTGTTTTTGGCCAAAACCCGAAACTCATACTCCACCCAGGCATTGAGATCCACCACAGTGGCTGTCAGTGTGTTCCCATCAATGACTTCAGGGACTGGGAACAAAAAAAAAAAAAACGCATTGCAAAAAGTAATATGATAGCATCACAGCAAACTGAATTTACTGTATAGGATTTGGACACTTAACAGCCTTTACTCAGCCCACGTGAGAACAGAGCAGGTTGTTGTCTGGTGAACTCACAGCTGGAGCGTGGACTATAATCACATAAATGTCGTGCCTAATCAAGCTTTGTTGTATATATTTAGACATAAACTGAGGAAACAATTAACTTTTGTCCAGTAACATTTTTTTTCTTCATTATCTGCAAATGTCATTAAAAGTTATTATTTACTATGCGGTTTTATGTACTTCTTTTAAATGATAGTCAGCATAAAAAAATTATCTTATTGATACAAGAATAAAAAGTCGATTAGTAATGTGCTGGGTAAGTGATTACTTAGAAAAAGAAATGTCCTTTTAGAAATTGGTTGAATTTCCTGGCTTAATAAAAACAAGAGATGCTTTTTGTTTCTCTTTACATGCACTTCCTATTTCACAAAATCTTTATTTTTATCCAAAAGCATTATAAGAGAACATTTATTGTATTCAGCTATTCAGAAAAGCTGAACAGGGACAGGTGAGTCATACAAACTATAATCAGAAGAATAGTGGACCAGTAGACTTATGACACCGGTATCATTTTAGTTAATTAGAGCTGTAGAAGCAACAAATATTAGAAATATATAGAGAGAGGTTTATATTTTCTTGACAAAAGGTCAAATTCCGAGAAGGGCAAGGCTCCTATAGCCTACGTAACTAATGACTGACCATTAAACAATAGTGGAAGTCATTGTAAAGGGTCTGGCCTGGAAAAGACTACTTTCACTGTAGAGTAGAATATTTGTAAGTGACCTATTATATTATCTAAAATCTAGTTTAGCGAATGAACCCCACATACAAAAAATGTGACCAAATGAATGTTCATCATTTTCTTTTCAGGAATTGATTCCATGGTCCACCATTACCACTCTTTTTATTTGTTTTTAAATGCAGCAGCTTGGTGTGCCAGCTGATACAAGTCTTTGTTAGCCTATTAAAGAGTACACATAGTTATTCAATCCATTTTTGATAAGAACATATTGATTAGAGGAGCTTTTAAACAAACTCTTAGAGCAAGATGCTAAAAGAGACAATACCTTCTCATTACATGGTCTCACATTGAAAGTTACAGAATGCCAAATCTATACACAGCGGCTCGCATTTATTTATTATTAGAGCATTTTTCTTTAGCGCATTAGCTCCCACTGGATCAAGAGCTACATGTCATTTAAGTAGCTTTCACTTAAAGGCTTTAGCAGAAGCTTTACGTTGAGACTGTGAGGTGTGAAGGTCAATACAGTGGTGTAAATGAGATCATGTATAAGCCCAGCGTCAGGGACCTCTGCGTCTCTTGGGTAAAACCTGGATACCGACCCTTCTGGATGCCTCGCTCCGCCGCTGACCCTATACTCTGACCTCTGTCTTGGAAGGGGGGAAGTGAAGAAAGACAATTTCCCAGCGGGGCTCTTAAGATCATATGAATAAAATCACATGTCGAGGAGCCGCCTACCTGTGTTGACCCTCTGCCAGCCCACCGTGAAGGGGGTCCTGGTTTGGATGAGGTAATTGGTGATGGGACTGCCGTTGTCTCTGCCGGAACTCCAGGCCAGCTGGGCCGTGCTGTCTGTCACCTCCTCCACTGTCACCAAGTCTGGAGGGCTGGGGGGGCCTGGCTCGAACACAAGAACAAGCGCAGTGAGACACTCGCACATGCCCAGACCAGACGCACAGACAGGACGGAGGACGTGTGGAAACAGTTCAATTACTTCACAACAAAAGGAGACGTGGGTTTTGATGAGCTCAGTTGCTCCAAAGACAATCACACCTTGTCCTTTATTTGTCCACTTTAATTTATCCAGAATCAGATTTTATAAGGTTTTCACAGTATTAGTAATCTGTTTTGGGTAATGGTGCATACACAGAGCAATAATAAACAAAGTAACACACCATACTAAGTTCAACTAAGATCAATACAACAAGCTATAAATATGAATCGAATACAATTGAAAAAATATACTGATAAAATATGAGTTCTGTATTGTACACATGTGATAACCTGTGAGAAAAGTAAAACACCAGTCTTAACATGTGCTTTGTATCACACAAAGTCACAAAAGTATTTTTAATGTGAAGGTCAAACAAAAATAATACAATTTAAAAAAGCAACTGATGCGTAGAGTTTATAACGTTGTCCTTCGTTATGCTTTTATTTAACGTTTACACTACACAACATAATCCAATCTTATCCCATACACACTATGTACTCATTAAAGTGGCACCAAATGATGCCATTCACAAAAATATGGCTCATAATCATGTCCATTTTGTTCATGATTGTATAGCTGGGAAGATAAGTAACTGTTGCCATGGTTACAAGGGGTCACCCTAAAGAAAATGTAAACCAAACATTTCAGGCTTCTTCTAATCTAAATAAAACTAATTAAAGTAAGTTTCTGAACATATTTTCTCAGGGGTTTTGTTTGAAAATTGGAATAAAAAGGTATTTGTGCAACTGAAGCTTACTGTACCTGCTACTTACACCAGGCATAAGCATATATTTAGCAGCACTTTATATTAGTTTCAAAAGCTCCAGTGCCCCCAGAGATACAATGTGTAAGCCTTTGTGAGGGAAAAAAGTCTTTAAAAGATTTCATTTTAAGTGGTTGCCCTTCATTAAGAATTAAAAGTGACTTCAAGATTTATTCTCCAATATTCATCCAACTCGTAATCCTTCCCTCTCTGCACCTGCTGCTAACTGATCAATGAAACAGCCAGCACGAGCGAGCGTCAGGGAGTCAAATTAAAAGGTAAAAGATGAAAAACAGCCATGTAGCCCTAAAGAAACCAGTATTTTTTCATCATTTAGTTTCATTATACCGCCAATTAAGCATTGTGATGTTTTACTTTGGCCTCATCTACGGTTTCCTGTTCTAATGAATGTGTCGGCTCATCAGAAATAATAGACCGCTAGAGAGATATGAGACAGACTGAGGAATAAAAACGCCCCGAGCCCGACTCACTCTTTGTCGGCTCCAATGCTCCAGTCTAATCCCAGGCATAATATTCTAATGATTAAGACACTGCATGTATTTTTAACAATCCTCGCTTCACAAGCGGCTCATAAACTATGTACAAGTGCTCTATAAACATATATGCGTGTTTTTGATGATGCATACCTTTATGTTTTGCACAAGCTTTACACACACATGGGTTTGACCTCAGTGCCCTGGCTTTACCGATATTGATCTATGTAAAACTCATTAGCAGCTCTTGATACAAAAAAACTTTTAATACACTGGCCTCATTAATACCTATTAATGGGGCGTGCGATCAAGGATCAATTCCTTATCCTCTTAATTATATTTCATTGGCTGGGGCCACAAGGTGCTGTCAGTGTCTTGAGGATGTTCAAATAATCTAGTATAAATATGGACAGTGTCTGGGGTTTTATTGTGAAAATGGAGACTTATCTGGCTGCTTTATTAATACTTAACACAAGACAATTTAGTTGAATCATTATAAAACTTGTAAAAGATGCTTTCTAATTAGAACACAAGTACATATTAAAGATAAAACACCATTGGAGTGTCTGTTTTAAGGTGTTCCCCTCCGGGCAGATGATGCAATAGCACAGCGACTGTTGTGAATGCTAATAGATGGACGTTAGCGGTGACCTTCTCCATAACCAGCACCACCCAGTGGAGTGTTTGTGAGAAGTGCCTTCAAAAACATTTGTTCGCCGTTGGTGTAAACAGAAATAAAGCCCACACGATCACTCAATAGCCTTTGTCTCACAAACAATTACCAGTGACCTTCAGTGCTGTGAGACAAGTGGAATAAACAACAGGGAAAAAAAAGCTTTGCAATATTAGAAAGCAAAAAGCTCATTTAACTATTGTCATAATGAATCTATTGACAACTGATTTTACTGCAGTGCCTATAGTGAGATATGGATAACGAATCACTGAGCACACACGCACACTCAGAGTTAAATGAGCTCTACATTATTCATACTGTTGTCTTTACACTGACATTTCATTTTTGTGCACATGTGCAAGTAGGAAACAGAAAAGTTCCTCACAAATAGAGTCGTAATAAAACCAAACACAATCTCATTTCATTTAGAAACTAATTCACGCTGCTGGACATTAGATTTTTTTAAATTTAATCTTCAATTTAAGACAAATTACTTTTTAATGGCTCCTGTGGTGGGCCTGACAATATTACAAAAGTACAAATAACTGGTATTTTGATGTGTTTCTCTTAAAATAAACCTGCTCTTTTAAAGCCACACGTATTTGTTATGTCAAGTGTCCTTACATATCTCATACACAATTAAATGAGGACTGTGTGATATGACCTCATATCAACATCATTTTAAAACATTTTGTCTTAATTACTTTTTATGAATGATGAATTTGTCCTTTTGCCCTCATGCTTCTATTAAAGCTATCATATTTTTTCTTAATGCAGGGGTGAACGGTGACAGCTTTGTTAACACTCCTGCCACCGTCTTTGAGTGTGTTCAAATCTCCTTCCACCTTTAAAAGACACACAACTGGTGAATATAAATTTCCACATAGTGAACAAATGTGAGCGGAAATGCTGGTTTACCAGTGTTTTACCAATGCAATTACCTGGCGTGTGTCCAGGGTGTACTCTGCCTCACGTCCAAAGCAGCTGGGACACGAGCCAGCCTCCCACGACCCGTAAAGTATAAGCGCTGTAGAAGTTATATTTATTATCTATTTCTAATATTTATTATTGATTGCATATCTTTATATTTAAATATTTGAAGGAAGGACAGTTACCAAATAAAAGATTATTTACTTAATAAAGATGGAAGCTATGTAGGAAGGTAATAAAGATTATTGCTAAAAGAGTAACTTTTACACTCCACACAAATCTGAGACTAATATTGAAATAAATGTAAAAGCTTGTTTTTACCATTGATTTCAGTCAATGTGAAAAGAAAAATAGCCAAAATTAAAGATCCTGTACCTAACTTATTTTTTTGTATTTGAGTGAAAATCCTTTATTCCCATAAACTAAGTTGTAAAAGCAGTCATTTATGTAAATTTCTACCTGCTGTGTACGCCTTTTTAGAGTGCTTTTTAGTTTAGCAAAACCTAGAGACTTCTGAGAAAAACAGAAAAGAAAGAAGCAAAGCACACAAGAGACCAAAGAAGAACTAAAATGTGCATCCATATTGGTGGAGTGTGCATGTGTAAGAGAGACATGCTTGATCGCGTGCAGGTGAAGTAGGAGGAAAAAGGGAGGAGGGGCTAACAGTTCCATCTGAGACCACTGCATCTATCATGGTTTAGCAAATCCTGGAATCAAGTACAGTATCTTTAAGTTACAGCTACAGGATTGGGCTAATCTATGCGTAAATATACAATTTGTATATTTAGGCCTAGACAAGAACAACACCTGCTTCTGGTTGGGGAAAGATAAATGGCTTTGTTTTAATTCAGAAACACCTGTGATTAGATTAGAACCAGCTCATATTTAATAAATCCACTGTTAATGTTCGGTTCGACGTATTGTGGAGGCACTTGGGCACAGAAACTGATCACTGCACCAGTCTTTGGTCAGCCCTCAGTGGACATGATTCAGCAGTCCCTGTCCTTTAGGAGTCACATAGTATAAGGTTAATGAGAGTTTCCACATTGTATCTGGCTGCCGAGGAAGAAAAAAAGAAAAAAAAAAAAGCTTTGATCTAAATTTTGCTGCCACTGTCTGTTTGTCAGACCTCTGTGCTTGTGATCAAACCCATTGCTTGGCCACAGTGTTTGGTTTTCTATCGAGCGTCATGCTTCAACATTGGAAGCCTTTCGATTTGGAGAACGAGACATCGGTGACAGCTGCCGTGAGCAGGAAGTGTAAATAATGCACAGTCGGAGGCGCAGACGAGTTTCTTTGCAGTCGATACCAGGCAAATTTATTCCAGTGACCTTGATATCATTTCTACTTGAGGAAGAGCCACTTGGTTAGTCCTCAGCCAGTTAGAAAGTGGTGCTTATCGCTGCCATTTGCCTCTAACATCCTCAACATGCCAGATTGAAGCACTGTTGTCTATCCTTACCAGAAAAAGATATGGATCCAACCTTTTCAAATCCTGACAACCAAATCATTCCTCACCCTGCCTGACATTTAATACATTTGCACAGAGTCAATTTGGAGAGCATTGATCAAAACTAGAGTCAAACCTCCTCCTGTTCACTGAGCTATACAAACCAAGACTTGACTGAAACACAAAGGGATAGTTGTACTATTTTGTTCTGCTAGATGCACTGCGGCTCTTGACAATAGTATGTCTCTGGAGGTATGCATACTGCATGAGTGAGCCAGACAGGTAACCAAACAACCCACTTTCAGCTACACACAGCCACATCACTGAGCATTAAACATTAAGAAGAGGACAGACTCCTAAAGTACACAGAAATCAAATCAAACATTTGTTGAATGTTCAGTGGGTGACACCACATGTTATGTCGAGTATATTGTGGTCATTAAATGTGTGTATTGCTTCACTACACTTAATCAAATCCCCACATCACACCATCACACATAAAAGGAGAAACCTAAAGCATTAATATTTTCTATCGATAAATATTAATATCTAAAACATGATAGGTGGCAAATACAATGTGTGAGAACAAAGAAGGAGTCTGTTGAGATTCTCAGTCATCCACATTATCATGTAATTAAATGGTTAGTAATAAGGCATCTGGATGATTGAGATTTAAACAGATTTGTCTCTCATCCAAAAGACTGGTCATACATAACTGTCTCATAACCATAAGAAGGTAATAATGTGGGACGACAGCCTGTTTCAAGGTATACCATGCTTTTAATGTCACAATAATCACAATATTAAAACCATTAATAACATGAAATACCATTAGAATCTCACACCGCCCCGTGTCTTTAACAATAGCAAATTACTATTATTTGACGTCAGTGGAGACTGGAAAAAAGTAGTTTATGATGCCGGTGTCAAAACAAGAGAGCTACATGTGTCTAATGACAATAAGTCCCATTCCTATATCATTTATTAAGAGCTTATACCAGTTTTCTTCAGTGCTTTAACAAACAAACTACTGTGTGTATGGGTAATATCCTTATGGCTTTGTTTGTCAGTTCTCTTCTTCTAAAAACATATAAGTATTTACATAATTATGGGAATAAATATATTACCCCAGTATCAGTGGATTTTTTGGACAGTTCTGTCAAGTTCTCCATTTTCTCAAGTCCCAAGTGAATGCCACATAAAAGAGAAAAGACTCTTCTTTTTGAAGCCATCAAACTGACTGATAATATAAATAAGCCCGAGACATCTAAACTACACCCTCTGATATGATGACATCTGAAAAAAAAATATACACAGCCAGCTTGTGCACTCTGCAATTACATCTTGGTTTAAAGACCTGGAGAGCCTCATGAACAGACAGATATAATTTCTCTTTTTAAAAGGATGTATTTTCTTGTTTGTCATAAAAGAGATACATCCATTTACTTGGCATTAGAGCAAAAAGATCGCCCACCATACAGTTACACGAGGACTAGCGTTCACCAGTTATGAAAAAGGATCTTTAAAACACATCCGCGGCTGTGCACCTTGCATTTAATTAGCGACTGCAGAGCAAAGACGGTTTTCTTACCTTTCACAATCAATACAGCCACGGCTGACAGGCTCTCGACATCCGTGTCCACCACACAGATATATTTGCCGGCATGGTAAAGCTGAATGTTCCTAATCATCAGATCTCCTGCTGTTCTCTGCCAAAAAGGAAAGAAAGCTTTATGTAGCATGAAAGATAACAGACCCAGGGACAGCTTATTAAAGAATGTAGTCAAGCATATATAAGGCACAATAAATAGTGCCGCAGTAAGACTTTATAGAGCAAAAACCCGAGACAAAAAAGTGATATTTCTAACAAAAAGAAAACATGATGCTGGAATTTCTGAATCAGATATAACTGTCCAGGATTTTAAAAGGATTGAGGTTGAGATTGTAAATTGATTTTTGTGTCTAAAGCGGCCTGTAGTATTTTACTTGGTTTTTATAAAGGTCATCACCTTGACCTCAAAATCCGCTGTGTTAGTAACTACACAAACATGCTATTATCGGAGGCAGTTTGTGTTAGATTGGAGAGAAATAGACTGTATCTGAGTCACATCTGAGGAGACAGCCATAAGCGACAAATGGTAAATTAGTGGTGAAATTGTTCTCTTAGAGTTGGCAGGGGAAATAGGACGGCAGCGCCAGCATGGTTTAATTATGGAAATTAATTCCTTGAAGCAGCAAAGTTAAGTTGATAATCTCTTTGGACTAGGCACATTTCATTCGCAGAAGAAATGGAGAAATTAAGGATCAAACGCTGACGAGACTAGATTTCAGTAAAAAAAAAAAAAGAACATGACCACTGACCGACCCATTCAAAACCGTAAAATGTAAGTAAATATATTGAAAGCACAGTTCCAGTTTTATAAAGATCCATCTGTCATTGATTGCTCTGACAAGGAAGATTTGAAGATGAATAACAGCAAACATCAAATTGCCCTACATGTCATTAAGATTGACAGATTTGACTGACAGCTCCCTCGCCTACTGCTGGTGTCAACGCTTTCAAAGCCACTTTACAGAAGAATTATTACATCAAAGACTAAAAGACTACTGCACAGGACTTCACTGTGAATGTAGTAAGGCTTTCCAATGCTTAATCCATTCAGGCTTTATCATGCTTTATTACGTTCTGCTAATACACTATTAAAATCACTCACTATTAGTATTTTTGTTTCTTTGGATCCTCATCAATAATTGTGTCTTCCTGGAGTCCAGACATTAAAACAGATGACTTTTTCTTACATTTGAGGAAAACAAATGTATCGCCAAAAAGCATATGTAATAGGAATAATTTGTGGGAAAAATCTTTAAATGTTGAGATGTAAATATAAAATCGATGGTTGGCAAAAAAAACTTACTTACAGCTGATTACATAGAGAAACAATGCAAAAATGTAAAAACATAAATAGAGAAAATACATAAAAAATTGGTCCTGCACACAAATATATGAAATCCTAAAACAATCCGAGTACTGCAGAGTAATAGACAGTACACAGTATACTATATATACTGTCTATATATATGTATGAGTTTGTTCAAAACACACTGTACCTTGAGTACAGTATGATTAATTGCCGCTCGCTGTTACCATTTCTATAGATGCCAAAGCTGTCAACTTTATGCTTTTCAAACTCACATTTTCCATAATATGGTAACTTCTGACAACATAAACCTGGTCTGCTGAATTGTTCGGCTTCAGAAATCCATTTTAACTTCATATGTTCCCTGAGTCCATTATTTCTACCGTATATGGGACATCATATCCTTTGTGAGGGAGGAGGAACACCATAAAACAGGGAGAATAGGTAATCTCTAAGGTGCGAGGGCACTCTGGAAGTGTTCTGTCATTTTTCTTTTTTTTTGGGGGGGGGGGGGCTCTGTCATGGTTTCATTCCCTGAAAAATAAAAAAAGACACCTCTAATGGTGTGTATCCCTGTCCTTTTATGAGGGTCTGTGCAGCCGCCTGTGGCAAAGTGGGACTTAAAAATAATTCAGGACCAGTCAAACGATTACTACACAGGGATGAGCGCCAGTTACTCACCAAGAGATGAAAACCTGTCATAATGGCTGAGCAACTAACGCATTACCTACAGGATTATTTTTTTATGTTGGAGGTCTATTTTGACACAACAGCCGCTGTGTTTTCAGTCACAGAAGTACAATAGCAAGCTTCGAGAGGATGAGTGATTTAATAGCACCATTCTTTACAAAGATTTTCACATCCCCACTGCGTATTATTCCTCTAGGACCACTTTTAAAAGATGGTATCACACCGAATGTTGCCGTAAATCTCTTATCAAGATGTCAAGCGGCAAGCTGTCTCTTTAAATCAAAGCCAGGGATGAAGCAGCCAAGAGGTGCCAACTGGCCATTTGCACGTTCAGGAGATATGTACGACTGAGGGTCACTCACCCCACCCACTAGCTCAAAGTGACCGTCGTCTTTGGCGATGAGCTGTCCGTTAAAGGCCCAGGAGAAGGAGACGTCCAGAACAGGGTCGCTCGCTACTTGACAGGGCAGCACAATGCTCTCGCCAACAATGATCTCCATGTCCACCGGCCCCTGAGTGATTTGGGTTGGATCTGTCGCATAAGAGAGAAAAAACACTTTGTGAACAAGAGCCATTTCAAATTTCTCCCAGAACATGATGAACAGTTTTAAAGTTTTAAAGTAAAGTCTAAGGAACACTGCAAATCACTGGCAGTACAGTAGTGTATTTTCTATATTAAACCCTGCCTCATGAAAGTCTTACTTGAATAATATGATAATGTGAAGCTGCTAAAATAGCCTAATACTCCAGGCTGACAGCTAGAATAATCCTGATAGCGATTACAATGCACTGTGGATGTGATAGAGCTTAATGTAATGGGTCTATATGCAGGACAAAAAAAATACAGGGCTTTAAAGTCTGCAAAGGAAATCATTTAGCTAAGACTGCTGTGCTTTGAAAGTCAGCATAATGAATCTACAAAGAAGGTACATGAAAGCAGATATGCACTGGGCTGTATCTTCCCGATCAAAATGCAGGTATCTGCCGGAGACAGAAGCTTATTGAGGGGCGTGTCCAAATCTACTTTTTTCAAATTTCAGGGCAAAGATGGTGGTACAAATAGACAAGACTAGAGCTAGCCCAGATATAAAGAGGCAGGATTTATGTGTGACGGGGGCTTTGCTTTAAACCAATCACAGAGCTTTCCTCCAGTGCAGCGCCGAGATATAATGCATAAAAATTCCCTTGTTTAATTTATTGTTAAGCCTTTCTTAGTTTTAACTTTGGATGAGCAGACTATTAAAAAAATACTAATCAGACAAGCCTCAATTTATTATAAACAAAGCCACTTACATCCAGATACACATATATTTTATCATTATTTGGGCAGAGTTGGATTTTTATTTCAGGTTTTGATAATTTTAATTGTGCAAATATTCCTACAGCTACATGTCTGGAAATGCTCTGTATCAACACAAGATAAAAAACTGCTGCGTTTTAGACTACTTTAATTTAGTAGTGGACAAAAGACAGAAGGACCCACACAAGGATTTTTCTTTTACTCATGTCATGTAAAGCCATCTTTATTGTGCGAGTCTTAATTGATCTCAATCACATGAATACCGCCTGATTTTCAGCTTCAAAACCAGCTGTGGAGCTGGTAATGTGTGGGTCTGAGTGCAAAGCAGAGCCTTTACGGACAGACAGAGCAGACAGGTGTCACACCTGTCAAGACTTGATCCAGGCCCAGGCAGTCGGGCTGCAACTAACAATTATTTCTATAATCGATTGATTAATCTGACAATCATTTTTTTAAATAATCGATAAAAAATTGGATAGTGAAGCAAGCATAAATGTGTGAGGACCTGGTGGACTAACAAAGAGAAGTAGTCCAAAACCTGAGGTGTTTTATTGTTATTATTGTTACGGCGTAAAACTAATGATAATACTACAAAATAAATCACATCGATTTTTACTAAATCTGAAACCGACGAAGCTACGATATGCCACAGGACGTGTGGATAGAGCATATAAACACATAACAATGTATTTTCATCAAAAACACAACACGTACATCTCTTTTACTGTTCTGTGGATTTACTGTTTTGTCTTTGTAATAAAACCCTCTTCTCAGCACATGGCAGGTTTCTCTATGAAAACCCCAGATAGCAATTAATTGATTATTAGATTAGTTGACAATAATTTTAATAATAAATTATAATTGAGTCATTTAGTTATTTGTTGCAGCCCTATCAGAGATGAGGAACATGGATGACAGCAGCACCAATGACTTTGGGACTGTATTTTTCCCAAACACTGATCCAGGCTCCTGATCAGCTGCTTCCCGGTGAGTTTCCTGTGTGGTTTCTAAAGCCCAACCCAGTCTCTATCTGTCTCTATCATAACGTGTATATGTTGTATGTTGTATATTTCCATGTATTTGTGCTGTCCAGGCTGTAGCATAATGATTTTTTTTTAAGCAAACCAGTCTTTGTAGAAAAATTATAAATAAGTTTAGTCATTCGTTGTTTCAGGACCAAATTATTTAGAGAATATTTAAAATTATTTCCTATTTATTTTAAATATTTTAAATAAATAAAAAAAGATTGTATTTACTTATTATTTAAATCAAAATTATATAATTTATTTATTTTCCATGTTTATACCAGAGCATGTTCACAATAATAATAAAAAAGTGCGTGGCAATAACTTCAGGTCTGTGGTCGTGCACCAGAATTCACCTGCAACGTACTTTAAAGAACACAAACACACTGCTCATGGATTTGTGTTTTGACTAAGATCAACTGTTTTACATGTCACGCCTCACTTTTTAAACCACCACCCCTGTCAGCGCTGGCAGAGCCGCAGACGAGCCGCAGACGAGCCGCAGACGAGCCGCAGACGAGCCGCGGACGAGCCGAGGGTTGCTCTGCCAGGCACATGAGAGCAAATATAGCACCGTCTTGATCACCGCCACGCCTGCGCTGCCACAAGATACTGCCCATGCACTCTTTACAGAGCACTTTAAATGGACTATCAATGAATAAAGTACATAAAGAGCAGGCCCTGCACTCTTAAGGCACTTATAATGAGAGACTAGGTCACAGTTCTATGGTACTGATTTATCCTTGAAAAATAAGCGGCAAATTAACAAAATAACACGTCTTGGTCGTGTAAGTGGACTCAAAACCATTCAACACAGTCAAATAAGACTCCAGTGGAAAGCATCGGTGGAAACACATTTTCGATAATGTTGTCGCAGTAAATTGGTGGTTTCAACTACTTTAAGGACAACAGTGATCGAGTGCTTGCTCAAAGAACAGCTAAGTGCTTTATTGCAGCTGCAGCTAAAATGTAATTTGAGCCTAAAGTCAATAAAATTAAGAGTTTGGAAAGTAAGTTTTGCTAGACACAGCATCTCCTCTTTCAAAATAGAAAAGAGAAATTAATCCCAAATGTTTTGGGTTGCTTCTTAATTATGCTACGGTTCTTTGTTTATCCCCTAAGAGGACAGGCTTCCCAGTGTTTTGACAGCCTCCTTAGAGCACAACTTTGTTAAGGCCTGCTACCCACCAGTTATTGACTTGCGTCCTTTGCGGTCAGGGGCACCCGTTTGTGATAATCCATACCGTGCAATAAATTGCGCTTACTAAGTGGAGTGCACAAACATTCAGCTACTTAATAGAGCGACTCACCGGTAACGAGGAGCCGTCCCGTTGTACTAGACATGCCAAATCTATTCCTGGCGAAGCACGTATAGCTCCCTGCGTCGGACTTGCTCACGTTGGCGAGTCTTAATGTGCCGTCAGGGGACAATCGGATCCTGCAGAGGCGGACAGCACAGTCACTAGTGTGCTTACAGCTTCAGAATTAACACTTCACTCTGATTCTTCAGAAAACAAATGTGTTATAAGAAGTTTTTTAGTATGGACACTGTTGCCATTTAACCAATTCAAACTTTAATTGACAAGAATAAAAGTGATGCGCCGAAGTAAAGCTTGAGGTTTTATAATAATAATAACTCTGCATTATGATGCTTTTTTTTATTCGATACAAAGAATTAGTCTGGTCTCTGCTGATCCAAGTTGGATTTCCAGCGGCGCCAATCAAAGACATAAGACCAGTATCAACAAAATACATTCAAAAGTGCTTTTATGAGTCGTACTTTTATGAGTACGACTGGATTTCTCATGAGTTTCCAGACCTATTACTTACTGGCCAAGCTAACTGTGGGCTGTATAAAATTTATCCTTTGTATCCGTTATATAAGCTATAATTAAAATGTCAAGTTAAAACTTCCTTTAAACTTAAGTGGTTTTGAAGTGAACATTTCAGAGAAGTCAGTACCTGTCGTTGGTGTGAATGGGCAGGTTGCCTTTCTTCCACAAGATGCTAGCCATGGGATAGGCCTGGGGTTTGCACTCCAAAGTCACTGTGGCTCCTGCCTTGGCTTTGAGCAAAGCTCGGAGGACGTTCCCTGTGAAGTCTGGAGGAGAAGCTGATGGGAAACAGGAAACTGACTTTAGAAAAAGGCTTCAGCAAATCACTCAGAGCACTTGAAGCAAGCACCAGTTTGATCTGTGGAAAAACATCAAATTGTGAAGTAATGGCTACAGACAGTTTCACTGTTGTTTTGGGAATTGAAGACATGTAAGAATCACTTTGCGACTGAGGATGAAGATTTAGTAAAAGCATTTCAAAAGGCATAATAAATGATTTACTACAGAAAGTGCATCTCGTGTGCACATGTTCCATTGCCATCCACAGACATCAAAGAAACCCACTACATGATCAAGAACAAATGTTTTCAAAATGTGTTTGACCCGACAAAATCATCCACACTGACCCCATTATCCGCTAATCCAGACAACCTTTCAGAGTGACAGTAAGATGACCTTTAAGATTTTGATCGGAGGATTTAAAACACAGATAAATGCCATCCTACCTAAAACCATGAGTTCAGCAGCGAAATATATGACGCCATGTTTATTCTCAGCCACGCATTGGTACATCCCAGCGTCGGCCAACGTGAGCACCGACACAGACAGGACTCCCTCCTCCACATGGATCCTGTCCTGTGAAGAAAGGGATAACAGAAAGCAATTATTGCAAAGTCTTAAAGGTGGCCCTTGCTTTGCTCAGCACGCTCTGGGGCAAAGGCTCAGTAAGCAGCATGTTTGCTTCAAGGCACTATCAATGGGTGTCGATCAAACAAGAATGCTGGTGTGGTAAATTGGAGCAGGAATCAAGTTTTTGTTTTCACAGCAGCAGTGTCTTGAATTGACTGTTCTGCAATGACAATAAAATCTGCAATAATACAAAACACTTTTACAGGTCATGAAGATTCAAGGAAAATACAGTTCTAGTTAAAGCTCTCACATTCTGCACTAGTAGACTTTTATTGTTTGACTAAGAGGAAAACAAGCCTTGAACAACACATGGAAAAGGAATTGAAAAGATATCCCTATATTCTGTGCTTGATACCCGTGTTGGTAATGACACCGATGGCAGCAAAATGTAATTGTGTCTGTGTTTTTCTGGAAGCAGGTTGTTAAGCTAATGGTTCGATCAGCTAATCTCAATTTACTCTCTGTTTCTGTAATGAAGCAGGAAAGAGGCACCGAGACACAATCATAAACATCATTTGCATTCTCACAGAGGAATGGCAGTTCTGAATGTGCTTTTGAGCCTAAATCCAAAAAGACTTGTTCCAGACTCTTACAGGCGACGATGAAAGATGGGTGAGGTCACACTCGACGCAGCGGTAACAAAACAATGATAATACAAGATATAAAAAAAATCCACTAACTTAAATCAATGTTGCTGCAAAATGTTGCAACAATAAAAGTATTTCTGAAAATCTAATTAAGCATGACAATACCAAGTATGTGAGTCATACCATCTAAATTTATTATTCCTATTTTTACATAATATGAGATTCAAAAAATCACGAGATGTACTAGAAATATTATTACTGACTGAGGTATTTAGAGCAGCATAAAATTAAAAATGAAAATGCAATTTCATTGTTAAATATTGTAGAACCTTTTATCCTTTGCTAATGAATACTGACGCAGACCCCCTTCCACAGACTCTGTTACAACAGCGTCATCATTTTACAGATGTTTTTTTTCAAGAGAAAACTATTCAAAACTGGCAAGTGTGGAAGAAAAAAACATGTTTTCTGAAATGCTAGGGTAATTTTTGTGTATTTTGTACAAATAGTACTCTGATAGGGTCCAGTGTATTGGCCTGTTTCTGCTCCCTCTATTTGAGCCCTAAAGCATATCACTAATGTAAAGTCTGCACGTCCCACTGACAGGAATTATAAATCATTTACATTGGAGGTTTCTGTCCAGCTGAGGGTACTGTGTCAGGGAGATAGGCATGATTCTACCCATCTCATGTCTACGAACCATGAGTACAAGAATATTATATTTGTGGGCTTCAAAGTTACGCGGTGTTACTGGCTAAAAGTTGTTGCAGGGCTGCTTTAAAAACAATTATACATGTCCAAGGGGTGCTTTCTCTCAAAAAACACTCCCCTGATGTAGGAGGTCTCTCAATGCAAATGCACTTTTTCACCCCCCCAAAGAGATCCGGACTCATCTGGATACATGAGACATAGGACACCTTCAAAAGAATCTTCAAATCCAATCTCTGGAGTTGCATTCTAAACATCTTTAGTGCATTCACATCTACCATTAAAGCTGGCTGCATTAGATCTAATCACTCATTTTTAGTGCCAGCTCTGACGGGAGCCATAGACTTCATAACATTTATTGCGGTTCGAGCAGTTGGTTGCATATGAAACCCTGATGGTAATAAATCTTCTCTTTTTAAAATGTTAAAGCCCGGTAAAGTGACTAAAACTATTTTCTACAGGAGCACATGTGTGCATCTTTGGCGTGCTGAATTACAGTGTACTTTTGTATGGAAAACTGCACAATGGATTAAACCCTTTGTCCCTAAATCTGTGGGAGCTTTAACATGCACCATGAATAATGAAAAACAACCACTGTCTCCATTCAGATGAAATGGAGCAATCTCTTGGGGACGACACTGATCCGCTCTCTAAGACTGTGTAATCTGCCAAAAGGTAGTGCCGAAAATGAGAGAGTTACATCCGTGTCTCATCACTGGCACACCTCTGCGCGATGCCTCATCTCACTCGCAATTGCACTTGGAATAACAGCAATGTTTTTCACGCTTGACTCTCGACAAAATACAAAAAAAAAAGGGGGACCCTGAGATTAAGTCTTTAAAATGAAATGTTGGGAGGTGGCAGAAATGGAGACAGGTGGTAATTTACCTCTGAAACGAGTGGCTGGCCGTTTTTCATCCAAATGTAAGAAGGCTTGGGTTTGCCATTCGCTCGACACTCCCAGTACAATCGCTCTTCTATGGCCAGCGTTGTGTCCTTCATGGTCTGAATCCACTGAGGCTTGGCTGAGGAAACATAATATACTTCAGTAAATTAGCAGCAAGGGAGATTTCATTTGTGTCAGTGAATCTGTTGTAAACCCAAGGCTGCAGTCTTGGACTATTGGACAAGTATCTTTTATATTTTGTCAGATTAAGTCACTTGTGAACTTGGATGAGGGTTAATTTAGGATTTGGCAACAACAAACACATTTAACATCAAGAGTTCACAAGCTTAATGGACAGAAAAAAGGTGTCCTTTAAAAAACTAATTTTCAGCAAGAATCCAAACAATGTCTTTTACAGTTTCCTAATGTCAGGTGAGGTCACAGACAACACAAAAAAAAAAAACATCCTCCAATCTAATCATATTTATACTCTACAAAAGAGCTACTACTTCTATTACTTCTATCTTATTGCCTGCATGACCTTTGCAAACATTTTGAGGACTGCTCTGTTAGCCTGGCCAGCCATCCAACTCTTTTTCTCTTCTATTCAAAGAGTCTTATCTGGTTAGTATTGTTCTGGTGGATTTAAGTTTAAGTTTAAGTTTAAGATGTTAAAGGGACAGTACCTACAGATGCTAATTAAACTACGTTTGAATGCAAATGGTTAACAGGAATATTACTAAGCAAAGTGAATGGGTCTATCTGCCAAATTTACCAAAAAGTAATTGAATTAAAACCTACCTTAACTCTGGACAGATTTGTGCTCTCAGTGTTTACTCATATATGATTCTAACTATTGTAATGACAATTCCGGTATTAGTTGGTGAATCTGCCATTTTTTATTAAATGACACATTTCTTGACAGTGTAGTAGTAATAGGGACTGAACATTAAACTGTTTACAGAACATTTTCTAAGGTCTTCGTCTCATTGTGGAATCCCACACATTTTTGCTCTGCCTCACTTTGGACAATAAAGGACCGAGGGCCCACCATCTAATCAAGAACTTCTTCAAATGCAATGAAGGAACTGCTCATTTGTAGTTTGATTTTTTTTAATTTGCTGCCCTCCTTTTTCAAAAACTAAACCCATGTTTGTCATTAGTGATTCTAGATTTCTATTGTTTGAACTTCAAAAATCAACATGGCACTGACATTTGTGAATGGATCCCAAATATTAAGGTCTTGTATCTGTACTTGCGTACTCAGTTTTAACCAGTCTTAATGGAAAAAGTGGTATTGGGGCATCTCTATTCTCAGTTAGTGTAGACGAGAGCATCAATTTTCTAAAATGGTGACCCAAATAAAATATATATATATATAAATATATAATATATACTGGCCTACCCCATTTCCTAGACGAAGCACTAATCTACAACACTATTTTCCTAGACAAGTGAATACTACAGGGGAACATTTAAACTACACAGACAATTGGGAGTGTCCTTCTCGAAGTGCCCTGTGCACACTCCATCACGTAAATGTGTTTGGAGCCAGTGGCAAGTGGAGCTTAGCAGACAACACTGTAAAGTACTAGGCTTTTGAAATGCAACCTTTCTCAGCACTCAAAAGCCAACCTATCACCTTAAGTCAGTGAGTCATAAACATCACCTATTCTCTCCTCCCTATGCCCCCCCACACGCACACACACACACACACACACACACACACACACACACACACACACACACACACACACACACACACACACACACACACACACACACACACACACAGCCCTGCTTCTTGCCTCTTACATATTTAAGCCCTTTCTGGAAGTTGCATGAGCACACCGGGGCTGATAATAAGCACGGCTCACTTTGCAGGTACTGTACATGCTGTCAATTCCAATTTCACAGGTGTCATTTTTCTGTCTTAGCTATAAACAGTGAAAAGGGAGAGAAAATAGCTGCGGCAAAATTACACCAAACTGCACAGGAAGTAATTACTCTTCCCAGGTGACGGTTAAAAACGATGCTGATAGCTATTGTCACATTATAATGCGGGTCTTAAGACATAATTTACCATTGCTTTCTTGCCAAACGTCACATGAGAAGATTGATATGACTCTTGTGTCAGAAATTGATTAGCAGTGCATAGCCATGACTTGATTAGCTTAATTAATATGAGAGCAAGGAGGAGGGGGAAACGTTTAGATGTTGATTAGACTAGGCTAGCCAGAGTAGATGTTATGCCCTGGATTCGGTGTTTATGCAAAAATAAATCATCTCCTCGAGAGTGTTAGTGTCGGTCTAATCAATGTAATAATCTAACTTGAGACAGTGAGAGTGAATTGGCACTTTGCTTAAAAGCGTTCCTTCAGCAGCAGCACGAATCATAATCCAAGTCTGTACAGCAGAGCACACTGTTCTCGGTTGTCTCCTAAGACGCCTGCTCTGTGTGTGGGATGAGAAAATGTGGATAGTACTTCAGATTGGAGCTGGTGGGGTAGTCACTGGAGGCTTTTGAATTGGTTTAGACTGATATAACCATGTAATCCAATAGAAACAGTTAAATAAAGATGGCAGTCTTAAACAAACCAGGGACAAGTGTTGAAGCACTCCTCAGGCTTTCATACAACATAACACTGGCCTTGTTCAGACCTTGAATCAATAGATGTTTTTTGTATACTCTTATGGTACATCGGGTTTCTTGTGATGTTCTGTTTTGATAACATAACCATCATATTAATGAACTGAGGTAATTAAATAATTATGAGGAGCTCAATAAGTGTCACTTGAGTGGAAAACCTCCATGCTCAAAGTGCTGGAGGTCTTTCGTTGTGAGCCAGGATGCATTTCCAAATCATACCACACTAAACTGTTCACAAGTGGCTTTTAAAGATGAGATCTCGAGAAAAATTCAGGTCACATTCAGAACATTTGCATGAACAAGTAACTGACACTGTGGCTATATAGCTTGTCATAACATACGAGCCCAAGAGGGAGTTGAACTATAGATGGAAATATAGATGGAAAAATGCTTAACTCAGCCAAAATAATGATTTCAGAATTCTTGGTCTCCTTTATTGACAGCTCCATTTGTGTTTTCTTTTCCCTGGTTTTTATCATGCTCAAATGTAAGTGTCTAGGTCAGCTTAAGGTCTGACTAAGAGGTAAACAAATGTATGAAGTAGTAGCTCACCCTTCCAACTAACTTTTCAAGGTGTGTTAACTTAATCTTGTGAAATTAGATTTTTCAAGATTAGGTTAGATTAGATAAAGACATGTGACGTGTATTTTAAAAACAGTTTTCTCTGGTGTCTGACAGCCATCCAGCCACTTATGATCTACTCCTTTGGACACTTATAGTATAAACCCCATGCCTGAACAGGGCTAGATGCTCAAAGAAATGCCATAACAAAGCACATCTTCATGCAAATAATTTACATAACTCTGTCTAACTCACCAAAGGCAACATTTAATGAAAGTCCCTGTGATCTCAGCAAGCCAAACAAAAGTGTGTGTACCGTAAAAGGCCAGTTTTCCAGTGGCTGTGTTCTTGCCCATTTTGTTCTCTGCCACACATTCGTAGCCTCCAGTGTCGTCCTGCTGGAAGCTGGGGATCTCTAGGACAGCGTTGGAGTACTTCATTTTAACTTTGCTGGGGAAAGGGACACCATTTGCCCTTTTCCAGGTGATCTCTGGGACGGGACTTGAATAATAAAAACACATACAATACAAACCTTAGAAGGTAATAAAGTCAAAGCAAATGACTAAGACTGTTGCTGCAGGTGTTTCTCTAATCCTCCAAAAAGCCCATTCACAGCATTGACTTATTTTTTAGAAGAGTTTGCACTTTGCCGATCCTTCAATACAAAAGCAGTTTCAAATGGTTTACAGCACAATTGCAGCGTATGGAATATAATTGCCTAAGTAGCATCAGTATAGAGAAATTCAGAGTCCCTACTAAGCAAGATTGAAAACATGCTTGAAGAAATCCTGCTTACTTTCCAAGGGCAAAACACTCAAGAGTAACTGTTGATCCTTTTGACGCCGAAACATTGTCTGGGAAATTAACTTCTATTTTCGGCTCATATTCACCCATCACTCCTGTGCAAAAACAAGTGCAAGAACATGCTCAGTCTTAAATTATTCATGACTTACAAGCAATATGGCTTGCATTATGGACCAAAACAATAACATAGTAAAACTAACAAGGGTAGAAATAAAAGACGCATGAGCTTACAATCTCTCATGGGCAAAACCAAAGTAGAGCATCACTTAAATGTGCAGTCACCAAAGTGCACTGGGATATCAGCGAGGAATAATTCAAATCTGTTCTCGGTGGAATATGGTTCAAACCTTTCAGCTGTTTATTTCATTTTTCAAAGCTTGAGTGGGCAGTTCAAACAGCCTTCTTATATTTGTATTAGTATTCAGGGAAGACAGTGGAGACAAGGATGTGAAAGTGATGCGACAGGATTTCAATGTATGCAGCTACATGGACAGTACACTGAGAAGAAACTAACTGGTTAAGCCACAAGAACACTCAATGTAATGCTCCAATGGCGTGTGGCTTATGGTTTATTCATTTCCAACCCAATCTTTATTCACTTCTTCCATGAAAGCGGAACAGTGTATAGAACAACAGGCCACTGAGACGCGGTCCGAGAATTCATGTAAAAGCAAAGGGAAAGCTTTTAAAGGATATGCTAAGAAAGCCAAGTCAGCAAAGACAAGATCTGGGCTCTTTGTTTGCTGGCCTACATTGAAGCATAACTGTTTACTTAGAGGCATTAGCACCCGGTGACTCAGGCGAACTGAGGCCCGTCAGGACGACAGGCTTTCTCAGAGCTTATCTGATAAATAAAATGCACCTAAAAGACAAGGATCTGAGCACAAAAAGAAACATGACGTGTCTTACCGTCCGTCCTAAGGATCAGAGAAGTCGGAGAGCTTTGAACTTTGCCCTTAGTGACGCTGTTCATCACCACGCAGGTGTAGTTACCCACGTCAGAGGCCTCCACCTTCGCGATGTAAAGGTTTCCTGTTTGCTGAGAAACAAACCGGCGATTGTCTTGCTGAACAAAGTATGGGTACTCATTGAAGACCCATGCATAAGTAAGATCTGGAAAGATAACAAAAGATTAGTAAAATATTATATGTTTTTATGTGTGTACTTTACATTTGCTTGACTAGAAAAGGTTCAAACAAATGCATCAGGTGGTAGGTTTCAAGATGAAGATATTTCATTGCAGAGTTCAACTGGTATGAGAGCTAAGCTTGACCTCTCAGAGTGAGGGGTTAAACCTAAAAGTAACTTTGATTGGACCAGGCTGTTCAACGACAATGAAACCAGAAACCAGATGTTTGAATCTTTTCTTCAGTATGTAGAGAACCTCCACAGACATTTGCTTATTATCATCCTTCGATTCTTTAAAATGTACTGAATTGTAATATAAAACGTTAAGACATATACCTCCTGAGGAAGTGGGCGTTCCACAGAGCAGCACCACTCCTTGTCCCTCTCGGACCGACACTGCGCTTCTGATGTGCACTTTGAAATGATCCAAGTCTGCAGGACAAAAAGAGGACAGATCACTGCTGGGGCTCACATATCTGAGTGGGGTACAGCTGAGTAAAAGCTTTCAGCAGAAACACTGACACAGACCCATAAGCTAATCGTACTGCACTCGCAATGCCCCAGAGAAACAGAGGCAGATACAGAAGAGACTGCTTTCAGGATTCCATTTTTAAACCCAAATCAAATGTCATCTCTCAGGTTTTGAGCATCGCAGGTTAGCATAAATCTTGGCATTGTATAAACAATGAATACCACCCTGTGTACTGTATAAATAATGCATAAATGCCTTGATATAACATCATGCATTTGTGATACACTGTGATGTCTGGAAAAGGGGAATCTTCACACCTCCAGCTGTCTTTATACACTGGAAACAAACACTCTATTGATTAAAAGAAAAAAGAAGAAGATTCTGCTTTCTCTTCTTGGTCAGGAGCATCACCATTATCCTATTGTATTCCAGAATGTTATACAATGTGAGCTGAAAATGTATATACTTCTATTCAATTTGTTGTAAAGCCCCTTTCTAATAAAACTCCCAAAAAAAACAGGCAATGTGAGAGGTAATGTTTTGTCTGGTAAACAATGTGGAGAGGTCTTTTATCACTTTCAGAGGCTCAACTGAAAACCAACCCTTAAGTTGTATATTACACCCTGCCAAAGAAAATCAAGTCAATTAAGGCCGTGTTCAGACAAACAGGTTTGCATTTTACACTCCCAACCTATGTTACAGTGTTTGGGAACATTATGACTAGGTATGTATCAGCTGATATATTGTTATCAACCGATATTTGTCTTTTCAGCATCGACCTAATAAGCCAATTTCCAATCTTCTATATTAATAACAGATGTGTTCACTGAGCTTTGTGTGCTGAGGTTGTTTGAAGCAGTACAGGTGCTTTATCAAAGACTCTATAGCTACATAAGAGAATACTTGCAAAGGAACTATTTCATGCTGTGTGTAGGCCTATAACACATGGTAATATCACTTTATACAGTTCATATCAACAACAGAAATCTTTTGGTTATGGTAAATAGCATGTGTTTATATAGTGCTTTTTTGTATCCTCCTGGGGCACCCAAAGTGCTTTACAATATGTATCCATTCACTCCATTCACACACATTCACAACTGGGGCAGACAGAGAGGGGGGCTGGCATACACAAGGCGCTCACAGCCTTCTCTGGCCATCACCAAACACACCTCTACAATCTCACACATTTGTACACCAGAGCTGTGGCATTGGAGGCAAGGTGGGTTAAGTGTCTTGCCCAAGGACACAACTGCGCCACCAACTTGAAAACACAGGTATTGCATTGTATTGTTGATGCCCAAAAACATTATATGGCACAAAGTAATTAATTAACAAATGTATTTATTTATTTGATTGGGACAGTGCATGTTAATGAACATATATCAGACAGAACCACATGAATGTAAACATGCCAGATTGTAGCCGTAGGTTAATTTCCATCCGGAAACATCCATCCCAACATTCATACACCAGTGCTGTGTCAATGGAGGCAAGGAGGGTTAACTGTCTTGCCCAAGGACACAACAACAGTATGAACTGTGGGCAGAGCGGGAATCGAACCGCCTACCTTCCAGTTGAAGGACAACCGCTCTACCACTGAGCCACTGTGTTTGATATCTTTGGTTTGATTGGTTGCTGGAGAAAAATGATCTTCCTCTCTTCTTATTGGACAGCTTTCACTGATTTCACCTAAATCTTGCCTACTCTTGTCTGTTTTGTCATTTTTGTGGGTTTTAGTAAACAAAAGTTGGGACACTGTACATATTGTGAATAAAACAGAATGCAATAATGTGGAAGTTTCAAATTTCAATATTTTTTTCAAAATACAACATATAGATAACATATCAAATGTTGAAAATGTGATATTTTGATATGTAATGCCAGATTTTGGCTCATTTTGGATTTCATGAACGCTACACATTCCAAAAAAGTTGGTACATGTAGCAAAAAGAGGCCGGAAAAGTTAAATGTACATATAAGGAACAGCTGGAGGACCAATTTGCAACTTATTACATCACATTTACATTTAGTCATTTAGCAGACGCTTTTATCCAAAGCGACTTAAATGTAAATGTAAATGTAATGTAACTTATTAGGTCAATTGGCAACATGCTTGGTATAAAAAGAACCTCTCAGAGTGGCAGTGTCTCTCAGAAGTCAAAAAGGGCATTCCGTCAATGCTAAATATTGTGGAGCAATATCAGAAAGGAGTTTCTCAGAGAAAAATTGCAAAGAGTTTGAAGTTATCATCATCTACAGTGCATAATATCATCCAAAGATTCAAAGAATCTGGAACAATCTCTGTGTGTAAGGGTCATGGCTGGAAAACCAGACTGAAGGCCTTTAGATGGCACTGCATCACAAACAGGAATGTTACTGTAATTGAAATCACAGGAATACTTCCAGAAAACATTGTCGGTGAACACAGTCCACTGTGCCATTCGCCGTGGCCAACTAAAACCCTATAGGTCAAAAAATAAGCCACATCTAAACATGGTCCAGAAGTGCAGGCGTTTTCTCTGGAGCAAAGGCTCATTTAAAATGGACTTTGGCAAAGTGGAAAACTGTTCTGTGGTCAGACAAATCAAAATTTGCAGTTCTTTTTGGAAAACTGGGACGCCATGTCATACGGACTAAAGAGAACAAGGACAACCTAAGTTTTCATCAGCGCTCAGTTCAGAAGCTCTCTGATGGTACGGGGCATGGGTGCATGTGGCATGGGCCCCTTACACATCTGGAAAGGCACCATCAAAGCTGAAAGGTATATCCAAGTTCTAGAACGACATATGCTCCCATCCAGACGTCGTCTCTTTCAGGGAAGACCTTGCATTTTCCAACATGACAAAGCCAGACCACATACTGCATCAATTACAACATCATGGCTGTGGAGAAGAAGGATCCGGTTCTGACATGGCCAGATCTTTCACTCATAGAAAACATTTGACGCATCATAAAGAGGAAGATGCGACAAAGAAGATCTAAGACAGTTGAACAACTAGAAGCCTTTATTAGACAAGAATGGGACAACATTCCTAAACTTGAGCAACTTGTCTCCTCAGTCCCCAGACGTTTGCAGACTGTTATAAAAAGAAGAGGGGATGCCACACAGTGGTAAACATGACCTTGTCCCAACTTTTTTGAGATGTGTTGATGCCATAAAAAAATTAAAATCAACTTATTTTTCCCTTAAAATTATTCATTTTCTCAGTTTAAACATTTGATATGTCATCTATGTTGTATTCTGAATAAAATATTGAAATTTAAAACTTCCACATCATTGCATTCTGTTTATATTCACAATTTGTACAGTGTCCCAACTTTTTTGGAATCGAGTTTGTATTTGAATGATAGTTTTGACACAGAATACAATAAAAAGCACATTAATAAATTTATCATAAAGCTTGGTGAGAAAACCCTGTCGTCAAGGAATAACTACCATTGCATTCAAACAACTCCCATGTTACTTTAACATTTAATGCAGCTTAACACTAAAATTGCTGCGCTCTGATAAATATTGCAAAAATCACTCACCCAGTTTGGTGCATGTCTGCTTTATTTGCGGGTGCACTTACAGTGAGCTTATGTGACTCCATGCGACTATAACTTACAGGCGAACTGCAGTTGGGCTCTCCTGCTGAGGATGGCTCCCACAGTGTTGTACGCCATACACTGGTACATCCCCACGTCCTGATAGCGGTCCAGACTGCTAATAATGAGGTTGCCCCCAGACAGACGCCGGCGGCGATCCAGCCCCAGATTTATGAGCGTCCCATTCAGTGACCATCTGTGAGGGCAAAGACACCATCAGTTGCTGGCAACACGTACTGTCCGTCTCTATCAAGTGTCCGAGGTGAGGAGCTTGTGCTGTAGAAGTTAAAGAATGGATGTAGGATTTAGTGGGAAATGATTGGAGACAAACTTGATCCTGTGCCTCAATCTCTCTTTTACTGCTCGGCTGTAAAAGTCAAATCCAGGTTTACTCTGGCTTAGGGTGCACTCTAGCCTCCTCCACAGAGTTTTTTATTTTTTCTGTGACTGACATTGGCTGATGTTCCTCTGAAAGTACCTTCCCTTAACTAAGGTTTTCTGTGAATGCACTCTCAGTCTAGTCCAGATGATAAGGTTATCAAGTGTAATATAAATAAAATGATGGTTGTTAGAATGGGTATTGTTATAGTTTGACGTAACATCAAAATTAAATGCATTATTTTCTCTTTTGTCTCATCTCAGTCTTGAACATTGACATCTCAGGATTTGAAATCTTGACTTGCCACGACAACACCTAATTTTACAACATACTTACTTACTGCTATGAAGGGGCAATGATATTAATGCAACCAAAACATTTCTTTAGGATTGACAACTAAATGCAAGCAAATTAGCCAGGAGTTGTATGATTAATGTGAGATTGGCCTTAGTGTCTAAACTTTAAAACTGTGCCCTTGTCTCTTTTCCCATGTATTAAGCACTGGTCTCAGTCACTGCAGGTCTTGGTCTTAATCTGGTCTTGTCACACATATAAGTCTTGGACTTGTCTGGTGTTGTCTTGACCACTCGTACTAACACTAAGATAAGAAGAATTTAATAAATAAAAATACTTGCTGAAGAGAGAACAGTACGCTCAGTGTTTATACCAAGGAGTTCACAGGGTTCGATTTCGCTCTGACTGCAGTGCTTCACCTCTGCAGGAGGATAAACAAAACAACAAACAAGCAACTTGGAATGATAACTCAAGAGATATTATATACAGTGCTGCTCTTGCCAACAAACATTACCAACTGTGAATGGCTCTACTATGGCATTTCCTACTGTTTGTCTGTAGTGTACATGAAGTGTGTGGGCCATAGACACATAGCTCCGTAAATAAATTTACTGACACTATAATGAGCCACACAGTTGGAGGGCAATTTTTATTTATCTCATTTTCTGTAAAAAAGTTTCTAACTCAGGCAGACACCAATTAGACCTGAGTTGTCTTACTTGCTTTATCTTTTAACATGTGTACTCGGTATCGACTCTTTGCAGGTTTGGAGCCACAAGTGGGGAAGTGTTCAGTCAGTCTCAGTAGTGTGCAGTCATTTATGGGAAATGTGTTGACAGAAAAACCCTCCTCCTAAATACATACTTTCTTAACCTTTGTAAAGTATATAGGGGTACATACATCTGGGCTGCATTTCTAAAGTTACAAAGACTGGATGTCAAAATGTGTAAGGGGTTTAGCTAGTAGGTACAACATGTCCAGGCGGACAGAACAGAGGTATTACTTTTCTATCTTTTCTTTTCTATCTCTGAAATACCCTTTACAAAGATCACCATGAACCAACTACTACTGGTGCACAATGACTTTTGACCATTTTTTTTTCCAGAATGAGTAGGGAGACTTAAAATTGAATTCTCTCTGGTACCAAGGTTTTGAGATTCTTGAGTTTACCAGAATGTTATTTACAGGTTATAATTTTATTATTTACTTTTGAATATTTGCAAACAGTGCTTTAGAGGAAAAGGAGAACAAAAGTAGTCAGGTAGCTGTATCTTAAACAGGCTGAGATACGGTCTTGGTATCTGGATAACCCGAGTTTTCTTGTTAAGAGATAAGGTTTCCAGGTTGATCTACTTTTATTATCTTCATTTACAGTAAAAAACTGCCCCAGGAAAAAAGGTAGGTACTTAAGAGTCTGAATCTCTGCACACCTAAGAAGTAGACTAAATGACTAAATGTAATGTAAATGTAGACAGGTGTACCATAGAAGACAAGAAAAAATCTGCACACTCTTAATCCCAAAAAATATTTTAAAAACTTTCATCAGGCTTTAATCTGTTTGGAATAAGAGTGAGACAGTGTGCGGGAGTCTCTGAGGAGGTCAAACGTGTACAAAAGAGTCCAATACTGGCGTGTACCTAGTCCTGGTATCTAGATGAACAACTGTAATTGGGGGACAAGCAATATCAATTAAATAAATCTGAATATTAAAAATACTAAAAGATGTTGCTTTCTACAAAAAAGTGAAATAAAATAATCTTTACATTAGTCTGATAGAGACAAAATACTTCAAGTGTTTGGATGAAAAGAAAATCGGCTGAGTACAGTCTGAAAGTGAACATGACAAGGACCTTGAAAAAGGAGTTTTATTTATTTTTTTTTGCCTGAAGAGCTTGAGTTGTTATAAATGATTTGTGCTAAAAGAAAGAATGAATGTGAAAAACAGGTGCTTTGTGCTTACAATTGTACAAGTGCTGTTGACAAACCCATATCAAAAGCCCAATTACTGTAAAAGTGCCATTCATCTCAGCAATATGTATCCGAATAAAACGAATAGAGAGCTGCAGTTTTTCCACTTTTGGTGCAGATGAATTTTCTTTTTGTGTTTACATCTGCAGCCAGCCATTGTCTTATTTATATTTGATCTTTGTTACTCTTTCAACGACTTACCACAATGACTTTCCCATACCCCTCCCCATGATCCCCCCGCCATCATTAAAGTTTAATTTTAGGGTCTAATGTAGAAAGCTATCCAGGGCAATTTGAGGGAAGCGTCGATAAAGGTTTTAGGAGCCACAACAGATATTATCATCAGTCTCAACCATAATCACCTCCTCACTGTCACATTATATTTACATAATGTGACATTATTCCACCTTTGACTTCTCATTAGGACGAGACATTAGCACTTGGCAAGAGCTAACAGTGGAGGTCTTTTGCTCTCCTTTTCACCTTCGATTATGTTATTACAGCGCGTGAGTAAATTTTAATAATACTGACAATGGAGCAATTAGAATTTCCTCAAATAATAATAAAAAAGAACTTAAAACACAAGGTTAATTTATAAAGTCAAACTGTTCACCAAGACTTGGATTTAGCCAAGTCAATCATTTATCTTTTTTAAAAAAAGAAGCAGTGATGAGTTCATGGACATGACATGTTTTAAGAGTTTTCTTTATTTCTATCCATGAAAAAAAAATATATATTTCTGTTCCTTCAAACTCTGTTCAATTTGACCACAGCAAATGAAAAGAGGTCTTGGAGTGGACATAATGGCCCAAGTTAGAAAACATTTAACCTTCGTTTTAATTATCTCTTTATGAACTGCTCTGGGGAAAAATGGTCTGTATCTGAAGTTGTACAAGGAAGGAAATGTGATGAAAGTGAGACTGGATGTATTTATGGTTTTAGTCTGCTGCTCTCTACTGTACCTTCAGCCTTTCGCACTGCTTCACGTGAGAATTTACTCTATTCTTTATGTTAATGCCTTTAAGGTTCTCTTCAAGCACAATTTAGATCTCAAATAAAAATGTCTGTTTATCTAACAGACACCACTCTCCTTCACACAGCACAGTGGACACATGATACTCTTTGGGGTGACCCGAACCAAACTGTGCCCTACTGGCCCGACCGGTAACGTAGCATTCAGTGGAAATAGCGCTTTAGAGTCCAGATCACAACATGACAGGTTAAACAGACTGTACCTGATTTTTCTTCTAGTTAGGGACAATGGTTTACACCCCAAATAGTATTTTTTAAAAGCAATCATTTGTGAAAAAACATGCAATAGGATGCCATACTGTTTCTTACAGAAGATTTTAATTAGATGAGAATTTTCAGGCTGGGTTGTGGGGCTCTGGCCAATTATGTGCTCCAAAAAAATCACATGCTTGTAAAAAGGAGTGCTCCTGTTGGTCGACACATGGCTTGTCTTATGGAGTTCCAGGAAGTTTAATGGCTGACGATGAAACACAGTTTGAATATGTCTTTTAATGTGGCAGCACTAAACAGAGAAAAGAGACCCAACGTGAAATGTGGATAAATACTGTCAATTTAATCACGTAATGTTTTTTAACGAGGAGAAGAAAACTGCTGTCCTGACGCTGAAGTCAAAGCTAAGCTAATGAAATTATGAAATTATAATTGTGAAAATTATGTGGAGTAAAAATTGGTCCGGTGTTACTTTTTTAATAAAAGAAAAGCAGTAGGCTGCTTTTGGAGGAGTCTGAGACCGGGAAAGAAAATCGGGTAGACCTTTAATACTACATTATGGCTGATTCTATTCTATCAAGAAAATATGTGATATAATGCAGTTGATGAGGACTGCAATCCTGTCATGACTTGCAAGATTTGATTTCTCCTTTAGGCAGAGAAAAGGTTTTTTGAATTGTATTAAATTATATCACAATACAGAGCCTTTGATTAACATTTTTATCAAAAGCAATCATTGATAATTGATTTTTTTAAATAGAAAATGTGAATATCTGTCACTTAGAATACCATAAAATCATGCAGGTCACACTGTCTTTACGACACAGATAATGCACTTGTTCATATTGCAAAGAAACAACACATGTAATATATTGTTTTGTATAATTTATACTATCTAAGTCTTTTAAAGATGTATGCTAATTGTGTGCACAACTCAGGGATTAAATAAATAATGCACTCGTAAAAGCAATCTGTAGCTGACATCTAAACAAATATGCTTTTGTTATTTTTTTAAATGTACTTTTTCCTGACTGAGAGTTAGTTTGTTCGTTTCTGGTTGGTTCCACTTTTGGTCTGGGCAGGTCTCCAGACTTGTGCCACTTTGACCATCATCAAACAGATTAAAGTTCTGGCTCAGCAAACATACACTTTGTTTGTAATGCTGAACAAAGTACAAATGTGTGTTTAGATGTTTGTGGCTGTATTAATTTGGTCCTTTTTCCTTGAGTCACTGTTCTGACCTCTTTCTGACCTGCTCTGAAGTGACTGTTGCTACGTGATTCTTTGAGCACTGTGCAGGTGATTGAATAGCAACTCCAAACCCAATTACTCTGCTTGACTCTTTTTTTTTTGTAAACATGTGTCATCGGATCATCTGACCGTGTAAAAGCACAAGCATCGGGGCCATCCGTTTGCAGTCAAGAGCCAACGTTGGGTCAAGTAAAGGTTGGGAAAGTCACCATTCATTTGAAATACTTCACTTTTATGAGCCTGCAGTGGAGAGGATGCTTCTATATGTGAATTTTATTACGCTGCTACACAGTGAGCACTATGGGAAGCTCATCTCTTTGTGAGTGACAGGACTGGCAGAAGAAAGGAGGCAGGGGTGGGGGCAGTGATAGCCGATTTACACTTCAAGAGAAGAGCTGGAAAGGTGCTAGGGGCATTCGGAGCCGAGCACAGGCAGCTTGGGAGAGAGACTGCAGTTAACATGCTCATCTCACCTTTAATCAGTACATGGTAATACCTAGACTTAGGCAGGGAATGTGAAAAGCCTGAAATAATGAGTGTACGCACTCCACATCACTACCATTCAGCTCATCTGTGCCAGAGTAATTCCACCACTGAACACCAAAGACACGTAATCAATGGCTGTTGGTTGCAACTGGTGTCCCCATTGGTCTCCTGGTGACTTTACAAGAGCAGGCGATCATTAAGATGCTGCATGTGTGTCACTTAGATAGTATCAGGCGAGACAAGCAGCAGATTGGCGGCCTGTTAGTCAATATGAATTAGTGGAGCAACAATGATGCCGTGAGCTAATTTACATCACGCTTTTGTGAAATGCAGTGTACCAGGCTATAATTACATGATTGTAGTGGGTTTATCTTTATATTTTGCACCAAAACACACCTAGATTTTTTCCAAACAAAGAGAATCACACATTTTCTAGTTAGCGCTGTAATTAAAGACAACAGGTTTTAAACAGGCCTGTTTTGTGACAACTTAGAAATCCAAGAGGAACATGGAACCAAAGCGCTAATTGTCCTGTGAGCGCAGGATATTGAACAGGATTTAAATTTGAAAACACGCATTTAATTTTACAGAAGAAGAGGAAACCTTATTTAGAGATGCTGATTTAGTCTCTCAAAATAATGAATTAGTAATTTAAGGATTTTATTTTCTAAAAGACTAAGTACCTGCTAAATGCCTGCGAAAGAGTAATTGGCGATAAAACCTCACTTTGGTACCTTGATGAAAAAAGAAAACATTTCTGCCATTTTTTTATTAAGGATTCCTAATACTTTATGGTAAATGATTTCTGCCCATTTACCATTTAAAATGATAAAGTCATATTTCCTGGGCTTCTACCTGTACTGAGGAGGTGGGTTTCCCTTAGCGTCGCAGGTCAGCGTAGCCTCTTCCTCGATTGCGTCCACAGGGATGAACAAGTCTCCTGGCTCCATTCTCCAACTTGGACCATGGAACGACACAGTGTCCAGGCACTCTGTCCCAAACACACACAGACAGCCTAGACATGAGGAGCACCGCAAAATTGCACATTTGATAGGGACAGACCTTGGCTGATCTGGCAGTAATAACATTCAGGCCAAGGTAAAGTGAAGCCTAACAGATACTGAGTCTGTGAATTTCATATAATCACTAACAAAAAGCAAAAGAACTGTGCTAATGCAGTTTAATGCAGTTTTCTGTTCCTTGAAAACTTTTTGAAGGACTTTACACTTACACTATCTGTACAGTCCTTGTTATTACTAATCATGCATCTTCATTGTAACTTTGCAAAGGTAGCATTTTCCAGCAAGCTAAAATGGTATCATCCAAAACTGGTTAATGGTACAAGAATGGAATTTCTTTTCAGATTTTAAGAACTCCTCTTAAGCCCCTTTCACACATGTAGCCTTGTCCAGCATAGTTTTAGCATTTTACCAGACAAGGGTTGTGTGTAAAGCTCTTATTTCCAGAGCATCTGCTCTTTTTAATTTCCCAGATCAAGGCCTAGTAACATTGCAGGTAAGTTTCTAGGAAGACTGTGTTGTGAACGAAAGCAGCAATATTAATAGTGTGCACAGTTTAAGACAGTTTATGTTTATGTTACTGCCTCCCAAAAGCCATTATTTTTTATTTTCATTTCTGCTCCAACATAGAGTGTGTATAGATGTAGCAATGGCCTCATGCGATTGAGCTTGTGGTGCTGGGAATGTATTCCTGGAAATGAAACTGCGTGAAAGGAGTTTTAGAGTCATTTTAAAGCTGTGGGATATTTTTGTCATTGTTATACCCCTATACTTGAGCAGTATAGGTGGGGTAATGGTAGCAACTGTGGCATCACAAGGAAACAGCCTCTACCTTTAAGAGAAATGTGCTACTTATGTTTAATTATGCAATTTAGCCATGTGCAGGTTTGGATTTCACTGAGCATTTTCCCATTGTTTGTTACTCACCCAATTATGTGTAGAGTGTTTCTAGTATATCAGATTAGACCTTTTTATGCTCTATAAAAGCTCACATTGGGTCACCTTTTTTCCAGCAGGTTGCATTCTCCATAAATGGTACCAGGCGCGATGCTAATGGGACAACTCACCACAAAAGAAGCCCAAATGAAGCTTAAGAATAAAAATGAAGACTATTCAAGTGTACTGTCAACTTTAAAATCATTATCTCATTAGCATCAAATTATTAAATTAAGACTCAAGCCAAACTCTGCAAACAGTGAATACATACTGCTAATGGGCTGCAATCAGATGGAGGAGATGAGAAAGATTAAGATTAGACCTATAGAGCATGAGTTGTGAACGGAAGTCAATAACAAGGAGTGTTCCTTTAAATCCAGTCCATCCTCTCATTTCTGACACTGCCAGGATTCACAGCTTTCTCACCCATCATCCTGCAACTGTAAATGTCCAAATGTGAAAGAATCATTACTCATATAAAAAGGTGGTTACCTGCCAGACAGTCCATGATTGATAACAGTAGAAGCTGTTTCCATAGCAACGTCATCTTTGGCAGCCAAGGGCAAATGCGACTCTCATCCAATAAGCGTTTGAAATGGCACTCGTGTTCTCCCAGAGAGGTGAGCCTGACCTGTTGAAACAAGAGTTTTCTTTGTTAATGTGTGTCACCTGAACATATCAAGTGAAAATGTAAAGTCTGAAAAGCATATAAAGAGGGATTTATAGCATAGAGAATTCCGGTATCACTACATGTATTATGTAGTATTTTCTACCTTTAGGTATTGTGAATATTGATGGTATGCTAATTATACCATTATGCATTATGCTGACAGATAACAGAAGACTCTGTAACATCACTTTGTACCACTTTATGAGCTACACTAAAGGTATTCTCAGTTGCTTTTAAGTCTGTGCAAAGAGGTTGGTTATTATGACAAGTTCTGGGATGAGCTATGCTTAAACGTAATAGCAATAATAATCACATATGTTTATTTTTCATTCATTTTCTTCCGCTTATTACCATTAGGAGTTGCAGGTGACTGGAGCCTATCCCAGCTACTTTGTGCTAGGCGGGTGTACCCCAGGCGGGGTAACATGGGGAGGACATGCAGACTCCTCACAGAAAGGCCGAGGAGGTTCAAGTTGGCCGGCCGGGGTTTGAACTCACAACCTTCTAGTTGTGAGGCAGGAGTGCACCCCATATGTTTATTTCTGTACTGTACTTATACTTACTGTATAAATATAAAATGTCAGTCTTTCCACAGTACTAGCTCAAATAGGGATTTGTTGGGTGTTCTTTTTTGTGCTCTTTGAGATGAGTTATGCTTTAGGTGCTTTAGAAATAAGTGAATTTAGATTAGACTTGTGTTGTGCATTTCTAACATTCACAATGAGAAACTGTTATGTCTTTATCCGAATGCCCCATTCTCACATATCTAATCAGTAAAAACCCAGACAGAGTCACTTTGTGTCCTGTGGAGCAACCGGTGTTCACCGAGAGATATAAAGATGTTGATACCAGAGGCATATGGGAGGAAGCCCATGCCAATCTATTAAGGGAGCGACCAACGCCTAGGCTCATCCTTCACTTGGACGGATTCACTCTGCGGCTGCCTGAGGAGACTTGGACCTGGGAATTGGGTGCCATCCAATCAATTAGATTCACCCACAGCAGCATGTGTCTCCCCACATGCTGGGGCGTATCAAGACAACCTGATGAGGAAGCCATTTCACCCGGGTCCATAATCAAGGGCAAGTGTCTGTCTTTTTCGTAGCATGTGTTGCAAATTGCGTCGCACCAGCTTCTCGCACAAGGAGACTGAGCGCGTAATGATGCAATTATGAAATGTCAAACACGCGCATGGACACACAACATGGCAGTATACAGACAATAGACAGGAGTCATACACACACCTTACAGAGTCAGTGCGCACCAGGCACCTGCGTCGAGACATGATAGCTGCTCCTCACGCACATTCAACACTCATTTTCTCAAGAGGTGTTCAAGATATATTAAGGGCAGTGACAGATAATAACACCAGCTGCTAAATGTCACCCAGCCCACACATGCAGCCACACACGTATAAAGCAAACATTTATAACTCCCTACCAGCACATATTCACTCACTCCCTATTTAACACACATAAGCCGTGATGTGCAGCTCATTTGTGGTCTAATCCCGGGGCGAGCCTGGTTCAGAGCGCTACTTATAGAGCGTCTAATTGTTTGTCAGCTGCCTGGATGTCAAAATCACACACGTGGGGTCTGAGCCAGGATTTTCTCTCCAACCTTTCATGTTGGCTCTGTCCTTTTTTCTCTTTTCAAAGTCTGCAAAATTGGATTGGTATGCTTGCTCTCATGAAGGGTCCTGGATGCCATACCTCAGTGATAGGCCCACACTGTATAAAGTGCTGGCACCTCAGGACCGAGGATTGGTGTGTGCAAAGGTACTGGGGTACTGTCGACTTTGCATGTTATGGGTTGCATTTGTAATGGGGTTTTGTCAGGCACAGAGCTATTGCCAGTGGCTTGTGACCCTTTATGTGCAAAACATTCAGCTTAGTGTCACACGTTATCTGAATAGGACTCGATATCTAGAGTCAGGCAAATTGACTTGGTTTAAAGCTTGAAAACATCCATTAAGAAAGTTTCTTCAGCTCCTCTAGCTCTAAAAGCAGTACCACTATAACACAGCAGGTCTAGGAGGCAGGCAGCTGTAAAATAATAGATTTATAGACCTCGCCCAGACCTAACCTCTACTCTAATCAGAGAGCTAAAATATTCTTTGCTGATAAAAGTATGGAAATTAAATTATGTGTAAAAGCTACACTATATTTAACTAACTTTAATTGGACTTTAGGTGTGTGCATAAAGTATTTCTCATCTCTTGGTCCTATTCGTCTTTTTTATGCCTCAGCTACAATTAACTTAGTGAAGTATACCCCATAGAAAGAGACACATCTGCTAAAATGGAAATGCAAAAGATAAAGCATATCCTATTCTACACTCTATGGTCTGACATAGAATCACTGGTTGTGTCCTAAGAGGGCAATATTCCGATTCAGGTAAAGCAGATGTTACTGCTTATTCAGCTGATACTCACAAGAGCTTAGAGCCTAGTCCATTCAGAGTTAAAATCACAGCAAACCAAAGTGCTCCACGCAACAGTGAGCCCTGCCGAGTCCCATCATCATCACCAGACCATACCTACGTACACAGCTACCCCTCAGGGTTAGCACCATGCCTAATAATGATTTCTCCCAAGAGTAGTTACCTATTGGTCATTAATACTCTCAGTTCTCACCAGGGTCTGCAACCTTTTGTTTGAGTTGGAATTACACTGCCATGCTGTATGATATCAGACGAATTCACACTCAGTCCACATCCTTGCTTCAGTGAAGGTCTTTTTGTTTTGACAAAGATGGCCTCTTGTCTTTCAAGTGTAGTTCAGGCAGAACTGAAGAATCTGCTGAAGAATGGTGGGAGGACTTTCCAGGACTTTTTTCTTAACAAATCAGATCAGCCTTTTCTCATGAACAATATAATTTACCCGAGAAACACTTTTATTCTTATATTTCTTTGATTACACATGTTGTATTTATAACCATCACCTAGAATTATCATGACTTTAGTTTAGTTAAACTCTTCTGAAAAAACAACCCCTTCCTCAGAGGGTCCAAATTCAGACGTTAAATTCACATTTGGTTTACAACAAACCAACTACTGAGTTTCAAAACAAATATGCACTTAGGTTTATAATGCAATATTGAAAACAAATTAAAGATGTCCAAGTACTGTAGATCTTCAAAAAAGTGAGTTTAGAATCTTAAGCTTGTACAGAAATATTCCTTAGTTTGGACGCAGCCTGAAAACCATTAATAAATGACTGGATGACTAAGATGCTCTGCAAACATAAATAGGAGTTCACAAGCACAGTTCACACGGCTTCGGCATGCTGAGTGTATAATGGTGCTAACAATAGTGATAAGAGCAGCTAGTAAGAAAGCTTTACAGTGTGAATCACTCTCAATCAAGTTGGGTATCTTCCTCCACCAATTCACCAACTGAAGAAACTGAAGGGAAGAAAATCCTACCACCTCTATCACACACTGCCTGCATCCAAGAAACACACTGCTTGGACAAATAGCCCAGCTTGAAGAGTGGGAGTCTTACTTTGAAGGCCCCGGGCTGCATTCATCACAACTGACATCGTGGTGTACCAGTCCACAATTACCTGGTGAATTTTGTATTGTACATACAGTATGTGTGCAGCTTCTGCCACTAAAGGCTCTGTGGAAATACATAAAAGCAAAACACTGCACTACTTCACTGCTAAATTCTTTCTTATTTTTGTACTTTTGAATAAGACATCTTTAGTAAATACAGAAATAAATCTTCATTTCAAACATGGTTTATGTTTTTCATAAGGCACTTCACCAGGGATGCACAAAAGGGTTTACCAATTAATGTGGCGCAAATAAACTGCAGCCATGTGACTTCTAAATAAATCACTTTGACCACGGAAACAGGCAGAAACCTCCAAACAAGTCCGTTCTTAGCCACTGTGGAGGAATTATCTGCAGTCTGAGGGCACGTCACGCTGCTCACCCTAAAACAAACAATTATCATCACCCTTACAGCAGCAATAATTGATAGGCTAATTGTGGATATTATATGCAAGTCAGGCCAGCACAAGAGCTTGGTATTCATATTTTAGCAATTTTTATTTTAGTACACGTGCATAATAGCCAAATGATAGTCAAAATGTGTTTTCCTTACCTCTTATCTTGAAATATCTTGAGACCAACGTGAACCAAATTCAGCCCTCAAGGAAAAAGCGACACATTGCTCCTCCATGGAAACCTCGTTAGGAAAATTTCGGTCACAATTACAAGGTCGTGCATACAGGTGAAAGAGAGCCGGTGGTGGTGGTCAGCCAGAGGTAACGAGTAACACAAGAGGCACAAACACGCGCGTTTCATATCGCTGCCTCGCTCCTCCACTCCCCACTAAAAAAACAGTCACACACAACACCCACGTTGTTTGCTGTGTGCTGTTGAATCACATTTGAAACATCCCTAGTTTGGAAAGATGCTCCACTCTCTTCTGTTTTCCCCCTGGTGAAGGTCTGAAATAGGGCTTGAAAAGGTTTGGGGAGGTTGCGGAGATGGTTTGTTTTGCGCATCAAGTCTGTGTGCTCCCCCTGCGAAGAGGAATAAGGAGGAAAAAGTGTGCTATACGACGGCGAGGCGATGGAGCAGCAGCAGTGAAGCAGCGGCGCTGGGATGGGAAGGTGCAGGAGGCTGGGAGAAACGCGCACCTGGCGGGGAAGTGCGCCTCCGTGCGTCATGTCACGGTAGCGCACTGGTATACTTAATCCCCTTAATTCAGCACTACACTGAACAAGCTTTACACTGGCTGGGCTGTGCTTTGTTAGAAAACCATATTAGAATAAATCAGTTAATATTGCTGGAGAACAACATTCAAATGAGCAACAAGGCCAAACATCTTCACACAACTAAACCAACTGAGGCTTCGTGAAAAGTACATTTTAAAAGCCTTACTTACATTTTTTTTCCCTAGGGCCACAGATACCATTTGGGTTAGTAGCTTTTGTAGAAACCCACTGTAGTTAGGGCAACCTTGTTAAATCTGTAGCCTAGCTTTTAAATCAAAGATTATGTAATTAAGTCAAAGAATGGGGTATGATAAAAGCAATAAGGGACGGTAATAGACGGCCAATAGGGAGTTAACCTTGGATAATTGCTTTTAGTTGACCAATCACAAGCGAGAGGGCTATCTGATCAGAGAAGACAACAATAAAGTGTTTAGTTTATCCTAAGTGTGTGAAATGTTCAACTTTGTAATAGACTGTTATTGGGTACATTTACTGTTTTAATACAATGTCACACTAGTTCTGGAGGTTACTGTACAACAGCTTGTATCAACAGGGATTTGATTTTCTGACTTTTCTTTTTCTTGTATAATCTGATAATCAGTATGTCAGGAATCAAGCTAATCAAGTATCTCACATAAAGAACAGATGCCATTTATTATTTGCAGCAGAAAGCTTTGTTCTCCACCTGTCTCTAGTCACAATAACAAGGTTTCTCAGTATAGGGCTTTTATTGTTAACTTCACAGTATGCACGTCTTTATTCACCACTCACTTTTGACTTGTCATTTCACAATCGACAGGCGAGATAAAAAAAAATAAACGCTGTACCATTGTGTGAGTTTATGAGCTGGAAGTGACTCTCAGGTTTATTAATGGTAAAGCTGTAAGATGCTGGGTGTGTGCAGTATGGAGAAATAAGAGTGGTTTAATAGGCGTGAATTGGCAAAAGCTAGACATGCGGCATCAAGTTTGAAATGGCTCATGAAAAGTTATTGTTTGTTTCTTTTCTGTGAAACCACTCAGACAAATTCAATGGGGTTTTATGCAGCAAAGTAGTTTTCGACAACGCAAATGTGCAAAACCTTTACTAGACAAAAGATAAATGGCCCTGCTAATATGCACTGATTTCTAAATTATCCCCAAACATATTGGATACAAACCTTCACTGTTGCTCAACTCAAACGTTTACTGTTATTGGCTGTTTATTGTTAACATCTTGATACACGGATTTCATGGATTAAATAAGGAACAGTCCATTGAATTCTTCTCTTATAACAAAATCCATTTATTGGCATGCTTGTTGTTTCCTAGAATGGAAACAGAAAATTAGTTGGAAGCTACTTAACCACAACAATAAAGCTCCAAACAAGAAACTAAAAGAACATTGGGGTAGCTTCCTGCTTTTTTAATTCTATAACATCATATATTCTAAATTTGATTTAAACTACATAAGGTCCTTTCTTTCTGCGAGGCAGCAGTGGCACCATGTTCCTGAAATCTTCTGCATCTTGTCTGTCTACATTGTTACATATGTGATCAAAAGAAAGGAAGCCCACTCTTTTTGTTTGAGTTTGTTTTGGAGTCTGCTTTGTTCCCTTTTATTTTGCTGTGCCCAAATTGACAGTTTGTGGATGTACTGTGCTGAATATAAAAACCTCTGGGAAAAAGATTTTGGACTTTATTAATAGAACTCGTGCAGAATCTTGTGCTTTCCAGGAAACAAATGAAAAACACTGGGACGCTATTTGTACGGAGTTTGCAGAAAGCTGACGTTCACTGTTTTTGATAAGCATCCACTGACAGCTTTGGTGAAAAGATGCATTTTCCTGACTGCAGTCTCATTCCCTCTTACTGTAGTTCACACTGTCTCACTGCCCTCTCTGTCTGTGTGTCGTTCACAGCCTCACTCCCACAAACACATTGGCCTTTTGATTATTGCCCCCTTCCTTCTGCTCCAAACACACACCACATACTGTATCCATGATGTGCCATCTATTTAATTAGCTATTCATTCTTTTCATACTAAAGCAAAACTCAGACAAAGGTCTATTTCATTTTCATTTAGTGTGTGTGGGTCTCTGTGTGTGTGTGTTTTGTACTAATATTACTCATATTACCACCTTTAACTGCAAAATCAATGTATTTTCATGACTGGATAATAGACATAGCAAAGGGTCAGATTTTGACATGCCTAGTTTAAATAATGTTGTCAGAGGTTTATATAAAGCCTGGTGATAAAAGTGTGTTGTCTCTTAGAACCCAAAGTCTCTCAGGACCTCACTCTATTATTTAAGACTTTTATTAAGGCAGACTCACAGTTGGCTGACTTCACCTTCTCATTCAATGTTTTTTCTTCTTTTTTTATTGCTTCTACAATGCAGCTGTGGAGGTTCTCAGTCATCCAGGTCATCTTGAAGAAAACATTAAAGCAAAAGCATCTGAACTTAGTTTTAAAGGTGAAGATGTTTTGTCTCTAATTCCAAGATGGGTCCCATTAGGTTTAGTTTCAGGTCAAACCCCTCCCTCTAGAGATAAAGCTCAGCTCTCTTAAAAGTTGATCTTTTCTTCTACATTGTAGATTCATATGAAAGATGTCAGAACAATGAATGAACACATATGTAATTATGTAGTAAATAAAAAGGTTAAACAAACCAGAACGTGTTTTTATATTTTTGATTCTTCAAAGTAGCCACCTTTTGCTTTGATGACTTGAAGGAGTTGCCAGAGGTGCCGAGCACTTATTGCTTTCAGTCCAACTCATCCCAAACCATCTCAAAAATCAGATTTTTAGGAAAAAAGATTTCCATTGGTTTAATGTCCATTCCTTGTGTTCTTTGGCCGAAACAATTCTCTTTTTCCTGTTGTTGGTAGTGTTTTTGTTGCAGCTATTCGACCATGAAGGCCTGATTCACACGGTCTCCCTGGAACAGTTGATGTAGAGATGCGTCTGCGACTTGAACTCTGTGAAGCACTTTAGTGGGCTCTAGACTGAGGGGCTGTTAATTCCTGCAGCAGAGGTAACTTGGTCTTCCTTTCCTGGAGCGGTCCTCCTGAGAGCCAGTTTTATCAAAGCGTTTGATGGTTTTTGTGACTGCATTGAATGAGAAGGTGTGTCCAAACTTTTGACTGATAGTGTATAGGTCATACAGATAGTTTCTGTATTTTTTCATTCAGTTTCTGCAAAAAATAAATATTAGGGCAAAATGGACGGGGAAAAAATGTGGGTCGGACGAGGAGAGCAAGTAAGAAGCATTGCCTGAGAAAATACACTATGAGACGTATGTAACAGTGCCGTAGATAGTGTGCAGAGGCTGTCAGGACTAATTATGACTGTAGACAACACAAATGGGCAAAACCTTTAATGAAGAAAAGAGGGGCAAGTAAAACACACACGCACATTACACAACACACAGCTTCTATTGATACAAGTGGATATTATTATTTTGTTGTTGACACAAATGTAGTACAAGCACCTAAACGTTAGCATCTGAACCAAAACTTAGCCACATATTATGAACAGCACGTTTAATTTTACTAACCCAATTCACAGCAGTTTAGTCTCTGTGGCATTGCTCCCGTCTGTTCCTCCAAACGGAGAGTGGGGACTTGTTCTGTAAAGAAAAGAAAATGTATCTCATCATAAAACACTGGACTATCCTTTTAAAATGTCGTGGTTGTGATAACGGACATTCATCAATCAACATTTCCTGGTCTGGTGCAATATTAGGCCAACCATTTCCTCAAATATTGAATCCAGTGTTCATATTTTAAACAATTACAGACCCTATAGTCGTGAGTAATTACAAGACACGTGTAAATGTTTTGCTTCACTGTTGGGCCATCTGTGAGACATTACACTTTTATTGTAGGTCCCATAGTCCCCTACTCTGCTAGGAACCTCATTAAACCTACATTGATCATTCACATTCGGGGCCCGAGATGCCTTAACATGGCCGGGGCGTCGTTAATAATGTTCCATACAGCAACCATTTGACATTTCCTTTAATTATGCCTGTAATTTATTCATGTGCTTGATCCTAGGAGCTTGTTTTGAATAGCTTCCTCGAGGAATATTTTAGCCAGCTTCTCTAGAGGCCCGTGGATTAACCATCTTAATAGCAACCCCCTGAAGGTATTACTTCCTCCACTGTGTGTCTGGGAGTGCACACCGATGGGACGTGCATATTTGTGTGTAGCAATGAATGCGCGTGCTAAGCCGCAAAAGTCATTAGGTCTTATTTCTCAAGCATTTAAAGAACCGAACTGGAATTGTCCCGTATTACTAGCTTGTTTAATTTTAGGAGAGCACAAAGGAAAGTGCAAATGGCTGCAAGATCTGTGCTTATCTCAGAACGCAGCGACCCCCATGTTTAACCCAGATTTGCAGCGGGAAAAACATCACGGTTTAATTTGCTCACTCTGCAGGTTGGTTTAACAGACAGCTAAACACTGCAAATTGCCCTCAAAGTAGCAAAGGAAATCAGAACTATCGTTCAAATGGGATTTAAGATGTTAATTACGATGTTTCTCATAACTGCACACCTGACATAATTTACAACCGCTTGTGTGAGGAGAAATGCCTGAATTTGGAGATATGGAAGCGGAGGCTCTTGTGTGAATAGGACACACACGTCAACACACTGACAGCCCGAGTGAAAAGAAAGCTAATTTGTCTTTTGGTTTCTGAGCAGTGTAATTTGTTAATTTGTCAGGACTTGGTGTAACAAGCATAACAGACTTTATTTAATTAAAAAGTAAGCTGCCATTTCCATATATACACTATATACAATTTTAATCAAGAGTTTATTGGAGTTGGATGCTTCAAATTTACCAACACAAAAATAAATAGACATAATTCAAAATAAGGCTAGTCTTTATCAAATAGAAATAAATGAAAAGCAAGGAAATATGGAAAAGAAGTAGTTTAATCACGATGAATGAAGTCAGATTCAATGTTTTAAACTGGGACTAAATAAGGCTTTAATTAGTAAATAAGTCAGAACTGAATGTGGAGTAACCCTGAGACTATATGGGTTAAAACTGGGCTTACTCAAGATTAAACTCTGGACTAAACCGAGGCAGGACTAAACCGAGACTAAACCCTATAAAGAGGTCAAAACCAAGACAAGCCTTGACTTATATTAATCTCTTTCCAATTTAAAAACACAAACAAAGACATTGCTCAAAGTAGTCTTCATCAAAACCAACTAGGCGAGATTCTGTGCAATTGTATTGGATTATTCCTGCTTTGATCAGAATAAGACCAGCTGTGGTCCTTATTCCAGGCTTAAATCCAGAGCAACACCCAGGTTTATACTACAAGACGAGAGCAGAAATAAAACCACTCTAAACTGTAACTCAATTTGGACTCAGTCATGATTTAATAAAAACAAAAACTGAAATCAAGGAATAAACCAATGCCTTTATCAGGTCACCCATTCCCTTCAACATTGTCAATGGGTCTGGTATCTCTACAGTTCTTTTACAGAAAGGGTGGCCGTTATGTGATGCTATTGTTTCTCTGATTAATTATATGATTTTCAAATTGTGTTTGTCCACACAGTTTATTCTGTGTGTGTTGTATTTCCTCTGATTGTCCTTACAATAATGTTCAACAATAGTTTTATTCTGAACCCCACCTTCTGAAAATCCAACTCTCATCTATAGACACCAGACTAATTATATGAACAGAATTTATTTTACAATGACTGGTCAGGTTGTAAATAGGACCAAACTATGACTAACCCTGACTAAATCCTAAAACTAAACTAAGACATATGCCACGTCTATGAATGCAGCCCTGTTCTTAATCATATTCCCCTCTAACCACTGTCAGTCTACAATGATTTAGCCCTATTGTGCGCTGCTGTGTGCTGTTGTCTGCAGCCTGCAGCCTGCTTACGTCAGTATATCACTGAGGCTCTGGGGGGTTTCCTCTCTCATGCTCGCACAAGCAATTTCCTCGTTAGTTTTCTTTTTTAAGCTTTTCTTCTACCTTAGTTCATTAGCCAGACCCCTTTCAACAACCTTGCATTGAAGACTAATGGGCCAGCATACCTTTTATTGCATATTGCAGTTCCATGGCGGTGGAGATCCATTACTTTAGAGCATCAGGAATTTACTCTTTTACTGATAAGGAGGCCTTGCTTGGGGCTAATGAAGGGAAAATCCACTTTGAGATAACTCTTCCCATAGGTCAATAAAAAATTTACTCAGCCACAGACCAAAACCTGCAATTAAAAAGCTGCCCGTGAGGTTTCGCTCTGACCTGTCTCTATTGTAGTGAGAAAACGTTGCTAGGACCAAGGAATTATTTACGTCATGTTAAAGATGTAGCATTACCGTTCAGTTTTTAAGTCAATTTGGAGACCAACAGTAGATTTTGAATTTTGTTTCAAGAGAACCAATAATTATCAAGTAAGATTTATTTTTGGTGACTTGTTAGCATTAAAACTAGAAATAACATATTGAAGGCATCCTTATATCAACAACCAAATAGTTTTAAACATTTTATATAAAAACCTTAATTTCACTGACATTAAGTCATTCTTCTTTTTTTGCTTGGTCCCATTAGAGGTCTATCTGGAGCCTATCCCAGCAGCTTTGGGCCTTAGGCGGTGTACACCCTGGACAATGTAGGCTGACATTTGGACAGACATTGACAGTCAATGTTCTCTCTCACATTTATGGCATTACTGCAATGCTTGCATCATGGTTCTGGAGTTGAAACTACATTTGTGTAGTTCTCAGACAAAATACAGCAAAAGTGTAGACTAGAGGTGCCTAGAGTTTAAAAAGTTAAACTATTGTTCCACTGGAGCACATGCTAAAGCTCAAGCCACTACTGCTGCTGCTGTAATGGAGCGTAGCATTCAGTGACTGCCCTGAACAAGCAGATTACAAGTATACAGTATTAAAATACACTTATTTTGAATGGTTCCTGATTATATCCTGAGATGATCTAAGATACGATCATGTCAGATGCACTCAGTAGTGTCCTGACATTATCAGGTTTTGACAGGAGTGTGCGCTGACATACTGTTTTTTACAGTCATATCAAACTTATTATCATGCCTCAGAAGTGTAAAGACATTTAGCACATAACATAACAGCAGCTGACCAACATACAGTAGTACAGTACTTTGAGTTCTGCACATATAACAGCAACAATGGTGACATTTGTCCAATTGTGATATTTATTCACTCTGCCGCAGGTAATTCTAAAGTGGGCCAAATAACAACTCAACTCATCAAAGCTATTGATTAAAGTGGGCAGCCATATCCAAGAGGTTGTCATTTGTGTTTTAAGCCATTGTCCTGCAAAGTGTTTTATTCTGTGTCGATGAACAACTACTTTTGACCAATTGTGCTCTTTGCTAAAGCATAAGCTGGAAAATGTGGCATTATGTGACTTCACAAAGCAGTTATACCAGTGACAACCACTACAGCTGAGCAGCCACTCCACTAAAGGGAGTCAATAAAGTTAAATAGCGACCAAAAGTAGGTGCCAGTTTGGTCATTGTCAACAGAAGATGCTTAGTGAGGCACAAAGTGGACAGATAGCTGCTTCCTCTCGGTGGCAGTACATCAGTTTTGTGATACTTTGGGGTTGACCGTTTTCCTCGTGGACTCATAAGCCGTGTTTGTGGTCTGTAACAGCCACCTTGCAGCTGATGGTGTGCAAATTTAATGGCCTTCACTCCTGCCACAGCCGAGCACAGTTTCATTGTTTGGTGCTTGTCAATGTCACTACTCTTAGGCCAGCCTTGAAGTTCTGATTGTAAATTGCACTGACATCATCATCTCCTGAAGCCTTTATGGGACTGGTAAAAGGTCTCTAAATTGTGAACTCGCAGTGCAGACAGAATGAGTCCTGCTCCCTGCAGCCTTGCTCTCACTGCAGAGCTGACAACACAGAGAAAGGAGCAGGTGGCAGCAGACATTACTGCCCACATCCCCAAGCCAATCTGAACAGACATTTTCAAAACAGCTCATTTGGTTATAAATTTTGCCAATAGCGACACATAAAGTGGTAACCAAATCAAAGTGGCTTTCATCTCAGTTATTAGAGACGAAAGGCTGTGGTAAGTGGCAATGGGTGGATGAAAATAAAAGGGGATTGTTGAACTAAACAACTTTACATGCTGTGTAATGATTCGAGTAAGGACGGAAATACTATTGTATCTGAGGATAGTTTACTGTGTGTTCAATGTTTGGGTTATGTGGGTTTTCAGTTTAGTGCGGCTTCACTAATAAATAATGAATAGTAAGATTGTTGTGAGGGATGATACAAAAGTAAACTCGGCTGAATATTCAATACCTATAAATATTTTATCTCTCAATTCTATGGCTTTATGTCGACTTATCTGTTAGTGTGTTTCAGTGTGCATGTCGTTGTGTTCAGAGGTGACTATTACTTGATTGTGTGAATGTTGCAATCAGTAAAGCTACTGAAGCGTCAAGGTCAGGCAAACGAATACAAATGTCTTTGGCGACAGTTTTCTCTTACTTTAGACAAAATATGACAACGGCACATTGGTGAACACTGAAACTAAGACTGTGAAACTCTGAGTTTTCATCATCCTGTAGTGTGCCTTAAATGAAATATTTACCTCCTTCATGAGAAAAAGGAGGCAGAGGGGAGTCATGTTTACTTTCATTTTGAGAGCATTAGAGGCTTGTGCGTGGAGTAAACCCTGTAGTATAATGAAACAAACAAAGGGGATGTCACCCGCGTGGGCCCTCTCCTGCTTTTCTTTTCCAGAGTGGTCCTCTTCGTCAGCACCCTTCATGGATGTCTGCGCCGTCCGTGGCATTTGTTTTTACTCATTGTTCTGAAGCATTTGATGAAAAGATCTCTCAGAGGTGATTAGGATTTAGATATGTGCGGTCTAAGGTGTAAACTGCTCTATAGATTTTCAATAGTCTGCCTCTAATGAATGTTTTCATTCTCTACTTGTCAATGGCGCAACGATCTCATGCACTTAGCATACATTAGGATACAAGTATATTAGCTTACATTAAAAAAAAAAAAAAAAAAAGAACTTTCTTGTTTTGTAAAGATTTGTTGTAGTAATGCAATTAGGTCCGCACACATCAACACAACTCCTAATAATCTCCTCAGCAAAACAGTCGAGCAAGCAGCTGGTAACAGACAGCGACTCGGCACTTCTCAATGTTAACTTGCACATTTATCGCTGCCAAATGATGCAGAAAAAGTGTTTCAAGGCAAAGTTTTTTCCATTTAAGCCAAAATGAGCAGACGTATTTCTGCTTGGCTTTCTGATTTTCATGGATGATCATTAACTGGTTAAGGGTGAACACATCTGTTTCCTCAACCTCAACCATCCCAATGTCAAATACATGAATTATTCAAACATTTTAATTAACATAAAGGATTTATTTATTTATTTAATGGTCAGCATGCTGACTAATATAGAAAATTAACCTTAAGGGAATAAATGCATAGTCTATTTGCAAGTACTTTTCTTTCATCTTCAGAGTTGTTTAACGGCTGGAGCTTATAGTTGTATTTATTTTCATGTCTATAACCTCCTCCAAAAACTGTGAAAATACACTGTCACTGTACACAATAAAAAGCTCATAAAACTGAAACCAACCCCTCAGCCCTGAAACATATTCTTTCCAAATAAATGTGCACATATATTGTCTAAAAAAACAAAAAAAAATTTCAGGACTAGTCTGTACAATGGTTTCCTTCTAAACTGTTTACCCCCAAATTTGGCATCATCTTTATTCACCTCTGGACAGATCCTGCAAAGATAGAACAAGCTGAAATATCTATTCATGGCAGGTCAGAGATTAACTGTTCTCATGATGATCCCCAAATGTGAGCACAGCAGCATCCCTGTGTCTCATGTGTCCCATGAGCACGTGTATTAAAGTCATTTGACATTTCTATTGCACTTTTCCCTCTGGCAGCACAAGGAAAGTCGACTGTAATGCTGTTAAATTGGGATGATGTAACTTCTTGTTTTTCCCTGCAATCGTGATTTCCACACAGACTCCATAAAGCAGTAAAGACAGGTGGATGATGTGATTATAATAACCAGTCAATACTTATACATTCTCGATTGAGTTCCTCTTCCTCTTGCCAACACATTATCCTGCCACTCAGGGAATAATGATTGAAGCTGTAACTTATTTATATTTTCTACCGTTTATCCTTTATGGGTCACAAGGGGTTGGAGCCTAACCCTGCTGCTCTGGGTGTACAGGGCTAAAACCTAGGCACATACACTGACAAACCAATGTCTACTACATTTACTGACTAAGAATCACCAATTTTCCTTTACATGCATATATTTTAAAGGTGGAAGAATTTTTTTTTTTTAATTGGAGATCACTCAAATCAAGTTACATAGGCATGTGTTTGTCCTTTTAATTTTTATACATAATATATAATATATATATATATATATTATATTATGTACAGGGTCATATTCTGTTAGCAGTAGGTCATAAAAGTTTGCCTTCCTCATTTTAACAGATACAATTTACACTTTAATATCTATATTGCACATACAGCTTCATTTTTGCAATTGTATTTTATAGACCAATTTTTTTACATTTTTATATTTTGAGTGCTGTCTTTTTTTATTTGTATATACATATTTTTATTGTATCTTGTGTGCTGTGTGATATCGTATTGCTATTGGCTGCAGGTACAAAATACATTTCATTATGCATTGTACTATGTATAACTATGCATGTGACAAATAAAGCTATCTTTACTCATCTTATGTGGCTTAGTGGCAAAAGACTTTTTAACATTGCAGACATTTGCCAACATACTCCTACTACACAATGTGCACATTCTCATATTATTGATACTAAAAAGAAAAGATATAAGATGTACCCTAATCTGCTGGGCTACACTCCAGCCCCCTCAGCCCGTAAAGGATAAGCAATATCAAAAAAGAATGAGCAATATCTATAATATTCATTCCATTCTTATACTTCACCCCAGTGAGTGTCAGCAGCTCATAATTTGAACATTTTGTTTGATGGTTCCAGTGCAGTCAACACAATGAGTTCAATGACTGTGTACAGTGTAGTCCTACACATGCCGGCTAAGCATTCTCCAGAAATGAGACATCTTTACAACTTTCTTTGAGGCAGGCTTTTTTAATCAGGTTTGAAGTTTCAAGTTTATTGTCATTTTAACCATCTACCTACACATTGAAATGAAACAACATACTAACACACCTCAGACGACACAGTACAGTAACTTCTAATCACAGGAGAATGGCCAGTACACAGTTCTAGTGTGGGCGTGTCAAGTGTGCAGGTAGGTGCATAAAAATAGTGCAGCAGAATAACAATATAATTAAAAAGTTAAAAAAAAGTTTAGCAGGAAAAGTAACAGTGGTCGTTACAAAAATGTACAAAATTTCAAGGATTACTTTAGAGTCTATTTTTTCTCATGAGCTTTTCTTTTAGTGTTTTGTTCATGAATCTGACACATAAAGGTGAGATTTGGTTGATTTAGACTTTAAAGACCACCTGAGCGCTGTGTGGCAGGAAAATATTAAAACTCGTTTTGAAGAGTATGAAAAAAGCTGCGACATGCTCCGGTCAATAAACCAACATGCTGGGCATCAACACAAAGAACAAGATCCTTTCAGATGTGAGCAGTAGTTTAGCTTTTTAAAATGGATAAGCTTTGAAGCACTGCTAATTGTCAATGTCTAAATGAAAGCCTTGCATTGGTAACAACCAGTCAAAGGCAGCAGCAGTGCTTATTTTCACTGCAGTTATGGTGATATGGCTGACAGCTATAGATTTGGTTCCTTTTGTCTATAATTCAAGAGTCTGCATCCTTCAGTTTCACATTTAAAAGTCCCAATGTGCAATACAAAAATGAACACATGCTGAACATCCGAAGGTCCAACAGTAATGTTATCCAATCAGGTATCCTGTTTTGTGATTTAAGTATTTAAATCGTTGTCCGGCCACTAAGATTTTTGATAATTTTCCAGAAAATGGAGATGGTTAATCCTTAGGCCATGCCACAAATTTCTCCCTCAGCCATCATAACAACAACTTCAAGGCTGGTGACCAAGAGTGGATATAGGCACAAAGCAGTCTTTTATTCTAGTAAAAATTAAATAGAGTAAGTAAACAGGATTATAACCTGTCAGCACACAGGAAAAAAAAAAGAAAACCTATCACCAGAAACAAGGACATTTTCTCAAAAGCTCTTTCTTGTATAAACAGTATTTTCAACAAACAAAACTGTGCCCATTTAAACAAATAATGGAACTACTCTAACTACTCCCGGAACCATCTGAGCAAACTTGGAAGAAGGAGACAACATCATGTTGTGTTTCATTAGAGAAACTTAAAGTCTGGAAACTTTTCATTAATAGAGATTTCATTATTAATATTATTATTTAATGTTACATGTTATAGTATTGCTAAATCTGTTTTTGGTGTTTGTGTTGGTGTACATGTAAAAAATGTTGTTAAGATTGCCGCTATGGTTTAATTAAAACACTACCAGAATAGTACATATGTTTGTTAACTTTATGATTAAAATAAAACTTTGAAGAAAACAACAACCGGAAATAGTTTTGGACAATTCCTCATCCAAACAAATTTGTCAGTCCTAAAGCAAACTGGTCAGGCTTGTGGGAAAAAGTGAGAATAACCTATTTGCAGAGTTATTTATTTGTAAAATCATCATGGCCACAACCCGTGTGAAGTATAACAGCCTGAGATGCATGCATGGGTTGAATGTGCTGATGCCGGTGACAAACAAAAGCTTGTGAGTTGTGAGGTAATGGGCTTTTTATGAGAGACAGAATGAAGAATAATTGGCTTTGGCTTTATTAAGGCTGGCTTAAAGACTGTTTCTCTGCCTTTGTACTATTCCAAGATTAGCCAGCTTTGCAGACGGGGAAGGGCAATAACATAAAATGAACATAAAAAAGATATAATATTCCATAGCTATTTTTTTTTTTCATGTTACAGCACTGAATCTACTGAAAGACCTTTAATGGACTGCACTGTTACTGGTGTGTTTTACTATTATGCATGACAGTCTAAGATGTCACTAGGGGGCATTGTTACACAACAGGAGCTAGATATGGCCTCAAAAGTTATATACCCCTATTACCATGGCAACCAAATCATCCAAGACCTTGCCATTGAGGGGTAGGTTACGTGATTTCTCCACAACTCAACACAATCAGCCGTAGGTCACATACCTCCACTGGGCTTCTAAATGTCAATAAAAGGAAATTACTTCTACATCAGATTTAAAACTTGAATACAAAACTTTCAATTTATGTTGCTGAATGTGTCTCTTATGTAAAATGAAATCCCTTGTGTTGTTTGCACATGTGTGCGTAGGAACCCACACCTTTCAGCCGTGCAGGGCTGAGAGCCATGAGAAACACATTACACAGGTCAAGACGACAGGTCAGCAGAGCACAATGGTTGTATGTAATATTGTAAGTGTTTGTGTAAGAGGAGGAGCAATGTCAAGGTTCAGGGCGCAGTGGGGTCTGTGTGGTAATCGCAAATGTAAGCCTTGTGTTTGGTATTGAAGATAAAGTCAGGAAAGAAGAAAAGTTCCGTAAAAAAGTGTTAATGACAGTGGGCAAATGACACATGGTGAAATTCAGATGCTGCAGTCCTAAAGGTGCACTGAGTAAAATACTGTATACAGTTATACAAAAAGCTATGTGAAAACAAGGACAGTACTATATTATCTCCACAAAACAGATCTCTTCGGATTTGCTTATGAAAAAACAGATGTTTTTTCTCTTTATTGGAAAAAAAGTCAATTATTTCCTGTTGGATCAGAGGAGAAGCAATCTTGTATGAATGCTTAGGATATTTGCAGACTAAATTGATTTTGTTTCTACATTTCTAAATTACCTCTTCATCTAACCTCTGTCCACAAGTATTGAACAACACATGTCCCCGCAGGGCTACCGTAGGTGCTCACAGGGTCTGGAAAAGAGGGGTGTGAGAAGTAATATTCACATCTGTAATTTCACTACAAGGCGCCAAATAATACACACCTCACCTTTAATTTATGGTAATTTAATTTTTAATCAGTCTTGCAGTCTGACACCAAAGACAAGTGACTTATTCTTTAATATCATAAATGTGATAAGTTGGAAACTGTCTATTGCTAATGCAACCATGAACATCTCTTATTTCTAGTTAAATGATAACCGCTCTCTGCACTAAGAGTTTATCACGTAACTTAAAATTGGTAGTGTTCCCTGGTTCCTTGTTCTACGGATCAACATCATCATCATCATCTTTGATCTCTCTTGAGCCCTAAAAGTCTTTGTCTTGACTTTGTCTCTTTTGTCTCAGTCCTAACACTGGTTACATTTACATTTACATTTATTCATTTAGCAGACACTTTTATCCAAAGCGACTTACATTACATTACATTACCAGTGTTACAGTCACTGGAGGCAAGGTGGGTTAAGTGTCTTGCCCAAGGACACAACGACAGTATGAACTGTGGGGCGAGCGGGAATCGATCCTACTACCTTCCGATTGAAGGACGGCCACTCTACCACTGAGCTACTGCCGCCCTGGCAGTAGCTCAGCCCTGGTTAATGCAATCTTGACGGCAACACAACAACATAGCTTAGGTAATTGGTGCCACAAGTGCATTACAATAATCTTTTGAAATGAAAAATATTTTTCTTTAGAAGGGAAAAAAAAAACATTTAAATGATTTAATGACAAGAGCAGGATAATCTTTGACACGAGTCGTGTCCTTGTAGTCATTGTCGTAATAATAGAAAGGTGGATGGGGAAAATACAAATGCGATTGGTCTTTTAACCTAAGATCACAGCTTTATTTTGTATCAGAAGGCATTTTAATTTCAGATTCCTCTGTTATTACCTTGGAAGTGTTCAGCTTGAGGAATGCACATGCTCTACAAACCCGCAGCAGCTATATCTCACATACTTCGGCACACAGACGCAAAAGGTTCAGGTGACAATGCCATTCAAAGAAGGTTAAAAACCATTCAGTCCATTTCTAATTCTTGTGAAGTGATGATTACAGGCAATGACTTAGATACAGAGGTCAAAGTTTGTTGATAAGGATGTGTATCACAAAGGCGTGGCCTCAGCTGTGGACTGTGTTGTAGTGCAGACTGTTCATGCTTATGCTGTGTTCCATTTAAATGTCAGTAGGGCCATTACATTATAACACAGAAGCAAAACAAGCACCTTCATTCATTTCTTTAAAACAGTGTGATCTACTTTGAAGGCTAAAAAATTGTAACACATATTCAAACGTTTTGCCATTATAACTTAAATTTATTTGACTGTATCCAGGGTCAGCGCTTCATTAATTCAATGTTTACAGAGACACTGCAACAGAGTAGACCCTGCAGTGGATGGCCCCATAAATGTATGATTACACATAAGAAGCCGGTATTGCAAGGTTGTGGAGTTTAAAGGTATGCTTTTTGAATTAACAAAATTGTTAAACCATTATTGTTTGCATGTATTTTTTGTATAAAATCAACATTATAAAATACATTTATCATAAGTAATTCAAAATGAAAATATCACATTTTCTTCATTATTTAATAAAAAAGGTGACATCAATAAAAACAACAAATATTGTATTATGGCTTATGTGTCTCTAGTTTGATGTGTTCTGAGGGCCTCATAGTATCAACTGCCCCCCAACTTCTCTAACGCCTCTGTTAGTTAGTCAGTTTTAATTGTAAAAAAAAAGTAGAAACATTATTTCAAGTTTAACATCTTAGTCAGACATTCTGTGAAAATGACACAGGACGGATCTGATTATCACAGGGATCAGCTAAAATAGAGCTGACTGTCAATAACTGACTGTCAAAGCAAAGCAAGATTAAAAACAAATAATCTATCATAGGCAAAATACTTACTTTGTAATACTGTATCATCTAGAGATTAAATAAATGTACAAAGTTAATTATAACCTATTTCCGCGCCTTTTCTTAATTGTCAAATGAAGTGTCCACGCTGCAGACATGCGGAAGTGAACGCTTCCATGAAGCCGGTGCGTATTCAGCTTGTGCAGTGTGCACTGTGCACATGTAAGAACATGCCTATTATAGTATATGACAGCAGCCATGCCACAGACGGACTTGTGAGTGGCGGCGTGTCCTTTGACCTCTGTCGCTTCAAAAATAGAGAGACGACCTTGCAGAGACTGGAGGCACTGTTGCAGTTGTTGAATGCGCAGTTTTGACTGTCAGTCAAGAGTTTCTACGATAGACAGCTGAGGCAAAGCGGGATACAAACAATTTTAAGAACGGCACATGTTTGAGGAAGGAGATGTTTCTATCAGCAGCAGCACTGGAGCATGTTGCAGACGTTTTCACTTAAAACCTATGGACAGGGCTCATCACTGAAGAGAAGGGCCGGGTAAGTAACTTTGTGCTCTGGCTGCATGTAGGAGTTAGTTAGCTCCACATTCACACTCACACACACACTCACACACACACACGCACGCACACGCGCACACACACACACACACACACACACACACACACACGCACGCACACACAGAGAGACAGTTAGCCGCGCCACTCGGATTTGTTTTATCAGCTCAGATCTGAGTGGCTTTCAGGTATGACAGATTAATCTTCTTTCTGTGGACTAACAAACAGGTTGCGATGCGCTTGTTCACATCTTTGTGTACTTTTATACCAGCATTTTTCATATAGGCTTGTGTCTATCACGTTGGTATGCAGCATCTATTACAGCAATTTACCCATAGTCATTCAGTGTGCACAGTTCATTTGAGTTGTGGCAAACAGGGTCTTGAGTGTGAGTTCAGTTTTATTTCAGTTAGCCTATAAACTGAACAAAGCAGGAGTAGTGACAAACATTCAGTTCAAAACTTTAATGATCCCCATTTTATTCTCATTACAAATAAAATATCTCTTTAATAGCCATCTGCAAAGAAAAGCCTCCATCTTCCATCTGAACGGAATATAGTGCATAGTCTCGTTTTTCTCGTGTTTGACTACTGTTGGGGCATTAATCTGACACCCTTGAGTAAATGGCCCCTAGTGTCAGACTGGTAGTGTAGTGACTGGTCTGTACAGTTTGAAAAGTGTTGCAGTAGTGATGTGACAAATACAGCTTGATTTATAGAGTTGGACCAGACAAAAATCTTCACCATCTGCGACTTAAAAAAAGTTATCCACCTTACCCCCCAGGACAAACTTTGAAACTAGACCTAGAGTGTGTTACCATGGCAACAGCCAAGTATCACTTTCTGACCAAACAAAAGAGTGGAATAAATGGCTCATAATTTGTGGTTTGCTAATGCTCCTATGGGGGGAGAAAATTTGTAGAAACCGCAGTATCCCACTGGGTCTGTGGAAAAGAATACGAGAATTATCAGAACGTAGTAGCTATGAGGTAGGTTAAATACAGCCTGTATTTTACTGCACCTTTTATTTATCCGACAAAAATGAAACCAAACAAATGAGTACCTCTCTTAATCAAATGCTTGTAGAGCCACCTTTAAGTGAACATCCATTTAGGTTTTCTGTATTAGCCTACTCTTTGTCTGCTGTGGAGCAAGGTTGTGGCTCAATCTTCAATTCGTTGAGATGTTTGGATTTTGACAAACCTTAATTTTTTCCAGCAATTCTGATATAGAAGTTAGTTATGCATTGTTCATCTGAGGTTGGGTATTTTTGGAGTAAAATGATCAGACACTGTCACTTCTAGATCATTCTATCTACTATTGTTTCTGCCTTTTAATAGTCTTAGAGCTACGTATACAGCCATGCGCTACGTCTGAACCTGAGTGAAGTCTAAGCTTGCACCAAAGTCTATCTTTTTTAGAAGCTGTTACTCTTCTGTTGAGCCCACTTGATTTTAGCCCATTCAGCATTCATAGTGGGATCATCTCTGTTTGTTTGCTGCTGTGTCTGGTCATCCGGAGAGTAAAGACGAGTGCTGATGGTTGAGTAGCTCTGAGCACTGACCGGGCACGGTTTTCTGGAGCTGAGGTCTATTCAATCCCTGGCAGCTTTGTCATTGAAGTGAACTGGGTCAAGGCTTTCTTTGTGTGAGCCAACTTGATAGAAATGTGGTAATTGGGGAATATGGGAATCCTCTGTCCCTGCTGTGGTGTTTTTAGAGGATGCATCTGCTATACTGCTAAAGTGCTGCTAAACATCTCACCAGAAATTTTGTTTTAATTTTGAATAAGGAACGCTTTCAGGCATAAGATCTTAATCGAAAACATTTTCTTTTTGATCACAGAGACTGATAATGATACTTTCTAAATGCCAGATACTGAATGGTTTCTCTGAGGGCACTTCTTTTTGAACAGACGTCTGAATGTAACTTGTCAAGTTGAAAATACATTTGAAAGGTCTTATGTTTCAAACCACTTAATAAAAACCAAAGGCAAATTTCAGAACAGTAAATCAAACTAAACACAAATATCTGCCTACTCACTTATCACTTCCCAGTACTATAGAGACATTTTGTAGAGACAAGTGTGAGCTAGGGCTTAGACAAAAATGTGTTGACTTTGTCAAAAACAAAACGTAATTGACTTCAAGCAACCTCTGTAATTGTTTAATTGGAGCCTGTCAGCGGAGTTTTCCCATTGCGCATTTACTGACTTCAAATCTTGTGGAATAAATTGTTTACTTACTGGCTTTAAAAATGGTCCCAGGCTCCCTGCAAGTTTGCATTAGTGTTAAATGTGTCATGACAGAAAATAGCATGTGTAGCTGCTGTCAGCATCTGAGCAGCTCATTGTGATCCATTAAAGGCAGTATAAGAGCCTTACCGAGCAGGGGGTGTCTTTCTCTTCCCCTTTATCAGTGACACACCGGCACGAGTAAGCCAATCAGTTCTAGTCAACAACACCATGGCATCGATGTGCAGCTGCCAGACAAAGCCATTCCTAAAAGGATATAAAGTAATGGCATTAGAACAAGGGCATTGGGTTAAGGGGAAATCTAATCTGCAAACTTTGTCATTTTAATTTTAGAGAAATATTACATCTTCAACGTTTATAAGGGAGAGTCTAAGAAGACAGAGAGACAAGAGTTAACAGTAACGATACAGGGAGATATTTGAGTGTTAAATTTACTTTTTAAAATGTTTTTTTAATAAAAGAACCACATTAGAAATCTCAGATGTTTTTTTCAAATAATTTAATTCCAATCACTGTTGTAGGACTATTTGTATCCTATGAACAAATTCAATACACATAGCAACACATTTATAAATACATAGCACATGTTATGCATTGCATAATAAATAAGATGTCCAGTGCTGTTCTTTGTGATTATCTCCACAGTAATAAAAACAAATATATTTGCTACAGTGTTTGATTTGTTAGAACAGATATTCTTCAGAGACGAGTGTAAGGGTCATCTCCACCCAGTGGGCCATGTGCTACCCACCGTTTTGCATAAACTGCAACAAATCAGGACGTAACACTTCCTGTGACATAACAACCAACAACCATGTAAATGAATATTGTGTGAATTAAGCAATTACTCATCTTGATATTTTGGAAAGTTATGACACCACCGGCACTCGGAAGTTTCTATTCCAAAGAAAAAACATATATCTATCGGGTGTCACCTGACCCTTTGGAGCCAATGAAGTCAGGAATGTGATACGAATCATATTCATTCGTTCATCTGCGATAAATGCAGTCTTTACTCCTTTTTAAACAACATTTACATTTTTTTGTATTTACTTAGAAGCACTATAATTATATCTTTTGGATATCAATGCCAAACGAGAGGGGTTCATGTGGATTAATGGCTGAAGTAGGAGATAAAAACTGCATACCTAATTAATTCTTTTTTTTTTCTTGTGAGTGACAGTAATTTAACTATGTTTATTTTTGATTCATGACACCAAACTGAGCTTGCAAACAAAAAATTGTGTATTCGGTAAATAGCAGCTGTTTTTGAAGTCCCATTCCGATGGTGCTCCCTGCATGTGCATGTTCGTTAAATGCCCTGCATAAAACTTACTTCGTCTTTTTCATCCCAGTATCCTATTGATGCTTGGTCAAAATGAAAAGGTGTGCGTGAATGAGAAACTTGTCAAAGACTGATGTGTGTCTTTGGCAGGAAGAATTTATTGCACCCCTCTGGGCAGCAGGTCCTCTTTAGGAATGCTCATGAAATATTTACAGGAGTCACTGACACAGGAACTCACCACGGTCAACACAGCGGTTTAAAATAGAAGGTGAATTTATTCAAAATGTCTAATCCAGCCTCCATTGCTATTGGCATATTTGTTGTTGGCCACCACTAAAGAGAACAGTTTGTATCCACTAGAAATGTCTTTAATATTCCCACTCACTTTAACCAGCAGAGATACTAGACCTGTTGTTGCCACTACGTCTGGCTTTATGACTCTGATTTCTGGCAGTCCCTAACAACCAAGGTCAAAGGTTGTGACCGTCCCAGCCGACAACTGTTTGGAGAAATCAACGCCTCACACAGGGGGCACAAATAACTTTACACCCCGTCTGAACTGGCACATCTAAAGTTTCTCTTGGTAACACATGGGGAACGGGATGATCTGGCCCCGAGAGCGCTGTCCACCTCCTGTGCCGCACTTTCTGCAACTTTTCTACAAGCTTAATTGACAAAAGGCTGCATTCCTCTCAGCAAGTGAGGAGCATGGTCTGCTGGCGCTTGAAATGCTCTTCACTCAGTTATCTGCTTTTGAACAGTGCCCTCAGTGTTAAGACCACTCTTTCATCACACACTTTTAGACACAAATACACAATAAGGTGGCACACAAGCAAAGTCTTCACTTGTTGACGACAAGCAGCATTTTCCAATTGTCAGACGACAGAGTAAACATCCTCTCTGCATCATTCGCCACTTGCAGTTTGGTTGCGCGGATCACTGCAAATTCTGTTTTCTTTTCTAGATAATCAAAACTAAATGAGTGAGAAATTATGATGAAATGGTGAGAAGGACTTTTACTGACTCCAGACATTCAGGTTCATACATGCATGTTGCTTTAAGGCTGGGGAGAGGTACAGGAGCTTCAACAGCTTCTCACCAGTGATGAAAAACTAATAGCACAGTGTCAACATGATAGATATTAAAGATTTTTTACTTTTTTGGCATTTTACAATACATACAAACCTACTTGATGAAACCAGGCGGTGGGGTTCTTAATCGATTTGGATTATTTTCACAAATCTACAGAAGTAACACCATACTTTTACTGCACATTCCTAAAACCCACAAAACCATGGTTTATGAAGATCATGTCCCACAGCAAATCTATCCAAGTCTGTCATATGCAGGATTTCAAAATACTGAGGGTTTTTACTCAAAAAGAAAAAAAATCTTTCAATAACCATCTTATATCTTTTTTTAAGAGGAAAATTTGGACCTGAATTTTTTAAAATTCTTTTTTAGCTAATAATGTTGGTAAAAACGTATTAGGCCAAGGACAGTGGAGGCTATTCTTGGTATGTGAGGATTAAGAATCTTTACAAAAGGTATCCTAATACATTTTTGCAAAGATTCATAATTGTTTGAAGGATTTGTTATTGAAATGTTAGATGTCTTAAAGCCATTCATTCATTCATATTCTTTTTACAGATTAAAGGCCAAAGATAAAAAAGCAAGTATTACTTTTAAATAATAAAAATCCAACAATGTACGCTTTGACTTTTTTGTATTCCAGGAATGCACCAAATATATTGATTGTAAAGTATTGTAGCTGGATGACAGGTCTTTCATGAGACATACAATATCCTCTATAATATTTGGAGCTTTCTCGTCGACTAATTCCGGGTCTCCATAATTAAATTGTTGGTTCCACATTTAGAGCAAACTGAGCCAGGGATTAACTGCGACCCCTGAACTCGACAGCGTGATTTTGCTCGTCTACTGCCGGTGTCGCTCACAACAGGCGGTAAACTGAATGTCCATCTTTTCCTGCTGCTGGAATCTGATTCACATGCTAATGAGCTGAATTCCCATGGTTTTCACTCTTCTGTGTTGAAAATATCAACCTCAAAAACTCTGCGACCCTCTCAACTTTGTGTCTCTCATGGCCAACTCAAATGATAGGCAAAAGATTTAATTCCACAAGCAATACACAAGCAATGCTTTCTGTTTAAAAACATATCACATCTTATCACATATGTTAACCCAGGCTCCTTGTTGTGTGGGAAAAAAATCAGTAATTGTAAGTTGGCAGCATCTTCAAGGGTGATGATGTAATCAGACTTTTGATAACTAGCTGTAAATATGAGACAATGTACCCTGGTTTAATTACTTCCCGGTAGCGTTCTCAGTACTAGTGTTGAAACGTTTATACACCTGATTTATTGACCTGGTTGTTGTGTGCTTTGTGGTTCACCTGTTCACTGAAACATGTCAAGAGAAGGATCACCTGCATACTGATTGATTCTAGCCACCGTGTCTTGCAAAACACTTTTTCTCCGTAGACGAGCTTGAAAACTTCCGACCCAACACAGCAGAACCCTAAAACAGTCCTTAATAGACCCTTTTTACTGGGATCACAGACCAGAACAAACACTTTCATTCATGCTGTTCCAGAAATGCAAATGAAGCAAGGCCCTGCCGCTTTCACAGGGGGACCCCTGTCATGGCTCTGTGTTGGACAGCTCTGAGGCTATCACTCACGTGGGGTGAAACAAGGTACAGGTCTTATGCTCGCTGTCTTCATTGTAATTTAGACCTACCGCTCCGATGAGGCTCCTTAAGCACCGCTGGCCCTTAGCCAACACTGCACAGTTAAAACATGTATAGCTCTATATGATGACATTGTCAATTCCCTAGAGATTAAAGCATTCTGATATTCTAACCAGTTGGGAGGTATGTGTTTTGGAGTGGCCCCTCAAGTTCTGTAATCTCAGCACTATCCTGATCTCAAGATACATGCCTTTATATTAATTGACCAGACTTTTTGAAGATTCCGAGTTATTTTGTCTCTCTTAATAATGTTTGTTAGAAGCTCGTTTTATGTGATTATTTACTCTGTATTGTGCTGTCAGCCCTTGTCAGTGCTTGCTGCAGATGTAATAATCTTGTCTGAGTCAGAAACGACAGAGACAAGGGCACTTTCAACTTACCCATGAGCGTTATTCTTTGACATGTTACGACATATGCTTTTAAATTTACTTATTGCTCATCGTAAGTGGGTGGATAATTGGTTCCTACATGATTTCTCTTGTGTGGTAGTTGGATGGTATCTGATGTTGTCTCAAAGCATGTTGTGAAATGGTAATGATTTTATACAGTTAAGATACGGTTACAGCGCAATACACACTCCCACATGGACAGCTGTGGTCAAGACTGAGGCGAGCATATTACCTGAAAACTTGTGCCACACATTCTAAACACACTGTAAATCTGTGTCATAAGAAAGTCCTCTTGTCCAGTCATTGGGACAGAATTGACTACTGCTCACAACAATGTCTTATTTCCCAATGTGTTAGTCAATTTATTTTTTCATCATTGCTGAGAAGGTGCATTACTAAATGTTTAAATCTTTTGCTGCTTTCATGGATTTTTAAGGTGTATTAGTTGAAGTTCTGTTACTTCCTGTTTCTGTCTCTACTACCTCAAGCAAACAATTTTTTAAGTGAACTCTGAACTATTTCAACTGGTTCTTCTGACACAACAGACTGTCCCTGCATGGCCATTGTATTTGCTCTCAGGCTGTAGAAAGGTGTTATGTGTGGAATAGGAGTCTAATATGCTACCGCCAGATTCTGACAGAAATGACTCACCTTTAATCAAACATAATAAAAGGGGGTTGCCCCGGTAGCTCAGTTGGTAGAGCGCATACCAATCACACGAGAGACCTTTGTTCAGTTCCCGGACTTGGCCATTTGCCCAATATTACTCCCCTCACTCTCACCCTGTTTCCTGTCTATCTACTGTCAAATAAAGGCAAAAAAGGACTAATAATAAATAATAGTCATTCCTCCTTTATTAAAAACTGCTGTAACACACACACACATGATCTGATGTGTTCATGTTAGCCTTAGATATTATGTTTGTAATACACATAGCACTATTATTTATATCAAAGGTCTATTTTGTTTTACAGAGAGAGACTTATGAACATACCAAAGCTTGTGTGCTACTTAAGTATAGATAATACTGCTGTGTGCCCACCACACTTATGAGATTAGCTCCTGCTGAAGTTGAACTCTATAGATTATTTTATGTCTTGAGAAGGAATTTAATGCAGGTGAAGAGAGACACAAATACATTTTAGAAGTGACTGGGAAATATCTGTTTCTTCGTTGTATTTTTTCTCCGGCTGTCTGGGTGTCTCATTTGGGGAATGACGTCCAAAGCCTGTTTTTGAAGAGCGTGTTTACAATTGGTGTACACGCTGTAACATTGCAAGGCAAGACCAGGCAGGTTATAACCCAAAGTGAGTCTTAGCTACTTTTGTAAAAGGTTCACAGCAATGAAAAGCAAACTAAGGGCACAGCTACTGCTTTACTTTTCGACAGTGGGACTATTACAATTATTACAGAAGAAGACTAACATTTTATCACAATTAACTGGACTTTTTATCCTCAATATTAATGCCTTCTGGTCACATAACATTACCTACATATTATAACATATTTATCCCCTTAGTGATCCCCTTTGAGCTTGTGCTGTTCCTGTTCTCCTGTTTTTGAGCAGATGGTTGTGAGAATTGGTCCTTTAATGGAATTACAGTCAGTTAAAAATGTGCCTAATTTCAATCTGAAAAGAAATGTCTGCATTTTCACAAGTTTAGCTTAAGGCAAATCGTTTTGAAGAATAGTGTGTACTATTTCTAATTGTCCTGCATTTTGCGCTTCACACCACAACAGCAGAAATCTTTTTTGTTGATTTTCTCAGCAGAAACTAGTGTGGTTCTTAGAACAGTTTGTATTTTGTATTTTTTGTTATGTGTCTGCATGTTGAGCAAAATTTCTGCAAAATAAATTACAGACTGTCTCTAGGTCAGGGATTTATATTATGTTCATTAACCGGCTGTGGTCCTTCAATTAAATTAAATAGATCTTTTGTAATCCTTTTACAGAGTCTGGAGACCCTGTTCAGCAAATAATAAAAGTTAGGGTTATGAAGGAGACAACTAGACATAGTTTTTGTCCCTCGTCAAAGAGGCAAGCTAAGGCCCGGGGGCCACATGCGGCCCGTTGGGCTGTTTAATCTGGACCGCCACGCATTTACTAATATTTTATTGATAATTACAAACTGCTATTTTTCCTTTTCCTTCAATATTCTGCAGGGATCAGTTCATTCCACTCGACAACATACTCTAAACTGTAAATACATTTTGTATAAGCAAAATAAACGTGTTTTTATTGAGCACAAGTGAGTTCCCAGTGTTGGCAGGCTCTCCACAAGCGTCCCATGTTTTAATGTGGCCCTTGGGGAAAAATAATTGCCCACCCTTGGTCTAGATGCTTTTTTTTTTAAACTTTCATTCCATTTACAGAGAGTACTCTGCCACTGGGGCGGCAGTAGCTCAGTGGTAGAGCGGCAGTTCATACTGTCGTTGTGTCCTTGGGCAAGACACTTAACCCACCTTGCCTCGTATGAATGTGTTAGAATGTTGATGGTGTTGGTCGGAGAGTCCGTAGGCGCGGAATGGCTGCCCCGTCTCTGTCAGTCTGCCCCAGGGCAGCTGTGGTTACAGATGTAGCTTACTACCACCAGTGTGTGACTGTGGAGTGAATGAATAATCGATATGTAAAGCGTCTTTGTGTCTCCAGAAAAGCGCTATATACAATTGATGTAATAATAATAATAGTAATAATAATAACACCAATTACACTACTCGCATCAAATCGGTGCTTACTTTCCAAATCGTATGCCTAATTAGAGCATACCATTTATCTTATTTTGAACATTTAAAATAAAATTACTACATGTTTTATACATCATCACATAGATCTGTCTCTCACAAATTGCTCTTGTAACCTCCATTTATTGGCTGGCTTTAAAGACACCCAACTTAATACCACTTTAGGTCTTCAGGATTATCCCATAAAGTAATTAGCAGCTTAGTTCAGAGCACTGAGTGCAGTAGAGCTCCATTTTCTAGCTTTCTGCTTCAGTGATAAGCAATGTGTCAGAGTGAATCTAGGTGTGAGTAGATCGTCCCGGGCCTCTGCGCTGAATGGGAGGAAGCTATCTGTGAGGACATGTCCCCACTCTGTCTTAAAACGATTGCACTGCTAAACGCAACTCTGTCACATTCACAGCAGCTTAACTGAAAGGTTAGTTTCACAAACACTTAATTAAATTAGACACAAATAAATCTTTTATAAAGTTTTATTTTAACCTGAAACTTTGCACAAAAGGGAACCAATTGACAAAAAAAACTTAGTTGGTAATACAGTGGTTGGGCCACGGGTTGAAATTTTTATAAATATTTTAACTGTTTCCATGGTAACAAAGGATATTAACTTAATAACTTTCCCACCTGCCTTATGTAGACTTTCTGACCTTACTGTTAAGATGTAAAATGTCCAACATTGGTTTGGATCGATCCAACAAAAAGAGACTGAACCAAAGCTCTTAATCTTTGAGGATGGTCTCTTTTTAAACCGAATACAGTAAGTCACATACAATGGACCTAAACAAAGAGAAGGTCAGAAAAATATTAAATCTAAATGAAAAACAAAAAAAAGTCTGTCTTCTCACATTACAGATGTCATGTCTGATCTGATCTGGGGTTAAACTGTGGAATCGTCTCGATGATGAACTGAAATCTGTAAATCCAGCTTCAAGAAAAGATTTGAAAAGAAAAAGATTACATTATACAAAGCTTTAGCTTCTCCTTCCTTTGTCATCTTTTTATGTACGCAAAATGGTTTTGGTGTTTTGGTGTTGTCTGTAAAATAAATGAAATGTAAAAAAGGACCGGCGCAATAAACATAAGCTTCAGCCGAAAACTTTTTGGTCAAGCAACTTTTTGGTCAAGCAACTTTTTTAAAATATATATATATATTATTTATATTGTTTATACCATAATAACATTTTCCTTTCTATATTTGCTTGTAAATTATTCTTATTTTTTTCTTTCTTTTGAAGATGACAAAAACAAAAGGCATGGTTCACATATGACATTAAATGCAACAAAATCAAGTTATCCAACAATATCTGTTGCTATCATTTTAGATGTATATTAAACTGGACTTTTTTTTTCTCTTGGGCTGACTTGAATTGAATTAGACTGACTGACAGAATGAATACAGTGCTTTTGTGAGTGAATAATAAAATCTTAATCTCACAATAGGTTTAATGCAGCTCATAGTCTTTGTAAAGTCTGTGTTTTAGTGAGGGCAATGCAAGCTGGTAATAGTGTGCCAACAGTTAGCGTGCCAGGCCAGCTACTGTTTATACAGCCCAACCATCTCTTGTAATTCCACAAAACACTGTGGTGACAGAGCAGGAGCCACTTAAACCACAACTGAGGAGTGTGGCAGCACTTAAATGAGCGACACACCTCCACAAACAGGACATGTTTTTTGGACAAGCAGCAGATTTATGAAGCTGAGCAAAGAGGTAGCACACGTGACTGAAACAGTAGCATGTGAAGAGTGTCAGATTTGAGTTTTGGATTGTTTTTCTTGGAGAAATCATTCTGTTCTCAAGAACTAGAGCTTGTCTTTAATTGGATTTTAAACCTGTTGGGCTTGTATATAACATTAACTGCAGGAGATCCTTCCCCTTTACATAATACTGGACGCACAGGTTTTAACTCTACACATTTGAAGTTGAAGACCTGTCAGAAAGCTGCGGGTTTGCGTGAGCTGCTTACATGCATGATTTCTGGCGTACTGGAGTAAACAGATTATACAAACTGGAATGACAAGTAATGAAGACAAGGCACATTGAACTTTAAGGTATGGATTCGAGGTATTTGTGTGATTTTAAAACATTAAAATAGTCCCCAAAGCGTTTCTTCACACAGGACAAACCTACTCAGATGCTGCTTATGTTTGCTCAGGTATCAGATAAGAGCAAAAGTTAGATTCATAATGTGGTGCACTCTCACAATGGCATGTTAAGACAGAATTTCATAGGTATTATTTGACTTTTGTTTGCTGTATAGAACAGAATGTGGCTTTTGTTGTGTTGATCTCAATACATGTTTAGTCTATGGATGTCATTATGAGTAACACTTTTGTCATTTAAAGAAAGGAAGTAAATATCAAAACACAAAGACTACTGAGAGGTTAAGTTAAGGTTATGGTAATACAACACATAATGTATGATGTAGTCGTTTACAAAGATAATTACCCTTTGATGTAATTTTATCACCTACATGCCTTTTAAAAGGCATGTATTACAATAATACATTAATAATTTCAGAAACACACAGTACATTGGCATTGCTTTCCCATGTTTAAGAAAAACACCTCAAACACTTTAGGCCATTTAGTTTAAATCGTGTGTGTGCTTGAGTTATGTTGGTCCACTTTTTGTTTGCTTTAAGCATTCACTATTTGCCCTGGAGCAAAGTTTGTCTTCTAAGCTCCTTATTGCTCAGCCCCAGCAGACTTACTGACGTCTTGTTTTTGTCTGCAGTCTGCAGGTTCCTGTCAAATGGCCGCACTGTAATGAGGCAGTAAATGGGTTTTCCATTGAATATATGAATGTAAATAGTTTCCAGGTAAATCAGGTGTGTCCTATAGTGGCTTCTTAATTATACTGATTACGCAGTATCACACATATATTTATACCTATTCAACTCAGTCATATGATGTTTGTTTCTGTAAAAGCTTTTCATAGGTTCGTTAGGGAAGGTATTTGCTAATTGCCAGTGGCGGGTGAAGGCTGTAGTAAAAAAAATAGTAATTATCACAAAAGACTAGAGGAAAAAACTGTTAAAACTTCATCATGACAAAGACACGGGGCAGGGCATCCTCCTGGATTAGTCACACAGGGGACTATACGGCGGGGAATGTACAGAGCAAGACTTCACAAATAGCTCCTGTCACTTGTTCGTCTGTAATTTAAGAAAAATGATAAAGAGACTTTATACATAAGACAACACATTATTTTACGCCTATGTTTTTGAGAGATCATTGATGACGTTAAAGAGAATATGTCACAGAGTTAGTCACGTGTTTTAATGTATACTGTTTACACAAACCATACTTTGCATGTTTGACGTTCATTTATCTCTTGGTGACAGAGCGGGTCATGTTTAGGGTGAACATGGGTGAGGTTTTGTATTTGTACAGGCTAAACAAGGTGATGGTCCAGACTGAGGACAATTGACTTTGAACTGAATGTGTAACAAAATTTTAGAGATTAACCAGATTAACCTCTTTGTGTTTTGAAGCAATTTGAGTCATTCTTATCATGAAGATAAAGCTAAGGAATGGTCTTTAGTAGAGATGTATGACATCATGAAAAATGTTTAATTATGATAAATATTGAGCAAATATGTTAGAGGGATAATATAGTATGTAGGAATTTTGTGACAAGTTTAATTAATCTCCCACACAATGGACATCCCTTTTATTCCAGGCCCAAGATCCTCCAAACTGTGTGAAGGTGAATGTATCTGTAAACCAACCAACCCTCGCCTGTTTTTACCATTTTATCTAGAAAGCCAAAGGTTTGGGGGCAGGTGGCATCCCTTTGTGGGCTCAAACCATTTCCAATGTTTACATATGAGTGTGCAGCTCTCGGCCAATAACAGCAATCAAATACACTGTTTGACAGGTGGTGAGTTAAAAACCATAATGAGGATGGGGCATTGGGACAAGTTTGTTTGAAAACTTTAATATTACATAAAGATCTATTTCTGATGTATTGTGCAGCCCTACTATCAAGTGTTTTTTGTGTGTCTACAATAGGCACTAAATATCCCTAATCTCGATGTATCTGCGGAAGCTCTACATTAAAAATAAACTATAACTATGACCAATCATAACTGGAGAGTCGAGAGTTTACATTTTAGAGAAAGAACTAAATAGCATGCACACCACTCCTTCCCTGTTTCAAGTCAATAAAAGGTAATGCTCAGTACAAGAGGAACATAACACTTGGTTCGTGTAATAGCCTAAGCTCTGTTCATCGAAAACTAGTGAGGCATGGGTGCTACTCACAGACAACATAAATGAACCTAATTAGCTGCAATAAGATTCTTAATTCACACATTTAACTTCCAACGGCATACATTACAAACAAACTGCGGCCCACATTGTAAATTAAAAACCTGCTTGGTTTATTGTCTGTACTTTTGGGGAAATGGGAAAGGTTTTAGTAAATGTTACTGCTGGATGAATTAGTTCTTGTTAATTTTTAACATATGGGACCTTTAGAAGAAATATTTCTAAACTTGAGTAGAGCATCATCATGGTTTTAGTGGAGCATGTCTATTTCAGGCATGTTGTCCTTTGCCTCCATTTATTTGTGCCCTGGGGCACACAGTTCATAGTACACTTCTACAAAAGCCCTGGTCCTCTGCCTGAAGATGCCTGCCTTCTGTCTTCAATGGAGCAATGACACATTGCATTAAACTCACTGAGCTGGAGCTGGTGTAAATGGGCGTGCAGAGTTTGTAGAAGGATGGCAGGATGAAGGGAAGAGAGAAAGAGGAGTAGGACATGCCTGTACTTCCTCTCCACCCAGTCTTTAATGCGCACTGAGTAACCCCACAGTGCAGGCTTTGTCCCACTCATTGTCAAAGGCTTAGAGAACCTATTTGCCAAGTGAGAGGCTTTGGCGACATATGTCACTTCAGTGAGTCTCCTGTCGCTCCTTTAGCTGCTTGAGTGAAGGGGCGGGCTGGAGGCGTGCCACTGCCCCAAGAGAGGAGCAGCCTGAGCGGGAGAAGGAAGGACATGTCAGAGGTACTGCTTCCCCACATGGGCCTGTCCTGGACTCTTTCTGTGGACTTGTAATGAAGCTACCATACTTCTCTGATCAAGGGTGTAGCATGAACCGTAATGCAGTAAGTTTCGGTTACTTTAGAGGTCAATTCTTGTGTGCCCTGTCATAGCACAGTGTCTTTGTGTAGTCTCAAATTTTATTGTATTGTAGAAAACAAACAAACCATTTATCATTTCTGAATGACTGCACTTAAAACATTGTACTCTTTGGCTTGGCTTGTGCTGTTTAAAAGGTTTATAATTAACACTGTTGGAGTGTTAATTATAGACTGTACTAAAGTTTTGTTTGGAGGAGGGGGCAGGGGTGTTGGATTAGTCGTGTAGTAGTCACACTCTTGGTGCCCAGGCCAACTACTGGCTTAGGGAAACACAATCCCTACGGATTTGTGGCTATGATCTGCCATATGCTCAGGTAATAGATCCCTTGACTTCCTAAACACACGCTTTGTTATGTGTTTACACAGTAACGCTGTGAGAAATGTATTTTTTTGAACATGCATGTGACTGTCATTGGCGTGGCAGGTTTGCAAATCGGCACATGCACGCTGTCTAGCAGAAAGCTAACAAAAACACACCAAGCCCAAAAGCTCTTTGGGTGTGTGCAACAAGCCACATGTTTGCTGAACATGAATGAAAGTTGTCTATTCAGTAGCTGCGGTGTTTGGCAGGATCAACTCAAATCCTTGTAAAAGGTCACAGTTATTATGGCACAGAAGGACTTAAGGCTGCTCACCTGTCACCTTTACGGGTCTGCTAGGATTTGTCAGGAGGTTTAGAAAGTAGGAATACTTTACATAAATTTGAGTGGCTCAACAGTATGTTGTTTACTGAGATTAACAGAGGAGTCAGGAAATGCTGTCATGAGTGGCTTGATGAATCACTTTGTACTTGATGGAGTTTCTACAGTGAAAAATGTCACACAGACTACATGTAATACCAATACACTTTTAATTCTAGTGCTGTCTACTGTGAAGATGCAGTAGTTAGAAGTACTTAAAAAGGCTGCTTTCTTTTCATAAAATATATAATATATAATCCTCAAAAAATCACAGCACAGTTGCTAACGTTTTATTTATGTGTGTGCAGTGAGGCTGCAGGTGGTTGATAAATCTGAGCTGCGTGTGGGAGCGTGTGTGAGGCCCCTGTGTTAAAACATGCTTTGCGTAATGCCACCAGAAGACTAAAGTGAAGATCTTCAAGCTTGAGTACAATGTGAAAATGCATTTTCATTCTAAGCTTGTCTTTCACATCTACTGTTCTCTTCCTCAATACGTAGGAAGATAATCTCACAGGTTTTCAAATAATTCTTATCTTTCTTTGTTTAATTGAATCTTAGTTTCGGCAGCTTTATCCCACATCTAGTTTTTAACAATTACCATATTAACCTGAAGAGAACCCAGCCTCACGCTCTGTCATTGTTTCGTCCTGTATTTTGACGCTGTGTAGAGTATGACTGCTGTAGCTGCCTGCCTTTATTCTCTTGATAGTGGGATTAGCTGGAGGGTGAACCCATTTGGCATTGCCAGAGCTGCCGCCACAGTTTCAGCGCTGTGAGAACTAAGCCGTGAAATACTGACAGGCTTAGACCAATTTATAGTCTGCCATCTTGGATCTAGCGATGGTTGCAGACAACAGCTTAGCTTTTGTGCCAGTTGGGTTTACTGTAAGCATGCCATGCGATGCCACCGGCCAGAATCTACAGTTCAAAGGGTAATCTGCAGACAAGTGCCCTGCCGTGTTGGGCTACGACATCAGACAGCCACAGACGTGTGACTCTGCATTACTCAGTCCTCAGTGTGTGGAGATTAGCATCAAATAACTAAAGTATTTTAAGAGGGTCACTATTGTTTATAAAGTTTTGTTCAAAGTCAACAAACCGACCAAAATGATATTATATGTTATATAATCACTCTCAGTTATTTACTAGCTGAGCTTATGCTTTAATGGAATTCTGTATCTACTCACTTGTAAACATTATTGTTACTGTCAGGCTAGTTGTTCTTAAAAATTGAACTCAGATCAGAATGGATTTTAATTTGCATTGTCGAAAAACATGACAGTGAACATGTCTGAACAGGATTGTTTCCTTTACTTTGAAATAGCAGAGAGTCTCATTATTTAATGTAATCAGTGCATCCTGAAGTGCTGGGTTTGGAGTGTCTGGATCTAAACAGTAAAAATAGTGGGCCATATCAGTGTTGCTGACAAAGAAGCTCATCACCGTAAAACAGTTTTACATTTCTGGAGGTCTGACTGTACATTATTGCTTTATTGTATTGAAAAACAAAATGTTCAGAGCTTTTGCAAAGGGTGTTTTTTTATAACCTTTTTGATCTTTCCTTTTGTTTAGCTATAATTCGTAATATTTTTTGTTAATATAATCACTTTTGGCTCTGTGAACTATATTTTTTCAAGATAAAGGCTTCATTTATGGGTGACATCAAAGGAAATTCTTTTAACAGAGAATCCTTTTACCTTTTTAGATGAAATAAATACTAGATGCAGGGCTAAGTGGTTTTGGAAAGACTAGTTCAAGCTTAGAGTGAGATACTGAATACTGAATTGTACTGATGTTGAACAGAAAGCCTCTCTTCTTATGCTTCTTTCTTTTCCAGGTCATCTGTGCCTTAACGTTTTCAAGTGACAGTAGCTGAACCCAGTCAACAGATTGTCTGGAGCTCTGGTGTCTCCCAAAACCAGCGGAGGGGGATGAGGCTGGCTGGGAGCCTGCAGCTTCTTCTGCTGTTGGCCCTGTCCTCTCGGGCCACAATCCTCACTATCCCCCCAGAAGGTACATTTTTATAATACTCACTTCAAAAGCTGGTGGCAGTGTCATAAATGTCTTTATTCAAGTGATGTTTCTTTTTATTGTAGTTGAGCAGCTTCCAACAATAATTACACAAACATCCAGTCCTATTATTGGATTTCCTTATGACAACACTACTATCAAGTGTGAAGCCACAGGCAACCCTCAGCCAGAGTAAGTGTGAGCCAAGTTTTATTCGACCATGATTGTCCTTATAGTAAAAATGTTGTTTTATAATATTGGTTGTTTTTGAATGGTACAGGTACAAGTGGACAAGAGATGGCCAAGCTTTCGTTCCTCCACAGCCCCCCTCTGACCCCACAACAGGGACTTTTGTGCTTGACAGCAAGCAGGTTGCCAGGTATCAGGGCAAATACAGGTGTTATGCCTCCAACAAACTGGGCACAGCTATGACAGAGGAGATTCATTTAATTGCTACAAGTAAGTAGTCTTTATCCTAAAGTGTGTTGTAGAATCAGTATAAAGAAGATATTTTCTTACATATGTGTTGCACGTTTCAGTAATTCTAAGGTTAATATAATAATAAGAAAGCAATGAGAACTGACTTTTGTTTTATTCTGTTGAGGTGTCCCAAAATTTCCAAAGGAGGTAATTGATCCCATTGTTGTGAAAGAAGGACAACCAATGGTCCTGAAGTGTAACCCTCCAGAAAGTGTGGTCCCACGCCAGATCCACTGGATGTCAATTAGTAAGACTCGTTTTGTTTATCTATTTTTGCATTATGGGCTGCTATTCTTAAACTGACTACTCCACAGAACAAAGTCTGTTTCACAGAACCATGTGGAAGAGTTCATGTTGAAAGCATTTGCAAAAGGGCAGGTACTTTAAATGAATACCTGGTCAGTGATTGGATTTATTACCGCAGTTTTATCCAATCAAAGCAGCCCCATGTTGTCAGAACTACCACATCATTAGTCACAACGAGCCGGTAAAGGCTTACTATTCTTGGCACAGGTCAAAGATTAATTTTGTAAGAGAGTAAGTTTGGAAACTCACAAATCTCGTGAGAATCAAGCTGCAACGCAAGGTTGTGCGGTTAGGTTTAGCTCTAAAGTGATGATATTATAGGCACAATATCAGTCCACAGCAGAGGACGTACTTTGTGGAGCCTCTAAGAAAATGTTTCTATGTTTAGTTTTAATCAGAGCCCAGATACTTATTAGGATCTACAAATGCCTAAAATTGGCAGGAAGATTTACTGTGTTGTCTAAAGATTTACATAATGCTGATTTTACTGAGACATTTTCCAACAACCCATGTCTCAAATATTAATAATAATGTTAAGAAAGGATAGAGTTGCCCATGGTTATGATGAACAATAAATAGATTCACTGTTGTAGTTAAGAGATCTATCTAAGGAAACCCCTCAGGCTGTTTCCAATACTGTACAGCATACATTAAACATCCCAATTAGTTGTCTTGTGATCTGTCTTTGTGTTTTACTGGTGGATCTTATGAGTATAATTGCACCAGGTATAATGTTATCTGCCCTCTCTGTGACTCACACAATGAAATAAGAGCAGCTAATCATGAATTAGATCTCACTTAGTGCTAATTTGTGTTTTTTTTAAGGTCTCCAACATATTCCTCAGGACTCCCGGGTTTCCATGGGGATGGATGGCAACCTGTACTTCTCATATGCCTTACAAAATGACAGTCGACGAGACTACACCTGTGTAGCTGCCTTCAACAAAATCCGTGCCATTATCCAGAAAAGTCCCATGACTGTGGTCGTCCAAAGTGGTAGGTTTACTACATGTACCTGTCATTTAAGAAAACAAAGCAAGCCAACATTACAGTTACTTCTTTATTTGGATATTACAACCATGAAAGGACTGTCCTCATTCTTATTCAGAGAAAAATATGTGAAAAAAAAATACTGAGCTTATTTTATGATTGTACAATTTCTTTTTAATATAATGTATATATTGTCCATATACAAGCCATGGCTTCAGTCAGAACCCACAGATCAAAAAAAGTGCTTTGCCAGCGTTGAACTCAGATGTATGTTATAAAAAGAAACGTGATGATATATCGGATGGCCCTGAGTGATTCATCTGCGTGTTCAAGAGTTAACATGTGTCATCATGGATCTCACACAATCAATTTCCCATTGTTAACAAGCTGCATGACAAATGAGGAGATTAGTGTGTAGTGATATGTAACATCTGTGTCCTGTACAGATGCTGCCCCCGCACTGACAAAGCCCAGTATCCAGCTGCCCTCTGGTGTCCAGACAGAGGTAGTGCTGCTGAAAGGGAAGGAACTGAAGCTGGAGTGTCTGCCTGGAGGATTGTATGTGTCGTATCACTGAGTAACCATGGTTCTTGACCTTAATTAGTAATTATTCTTTGTGTTCGTAGGAACTAATCAAAGGTAAAACTAAAACAAAAATAAAAAGTAATAATGAACAGTAAAAAAAAGATAAACAATCCAATTACATTTTTGGCAAGGTTTGGATAAATGACTAATTAATAATCAGCTGAGCTACAATGTCTTTCTTACAATAACTTGTCTTTGGAAATCTAATCTATATCAGGGAGGTGACATTTAGTCTGAATACAACGTCACTATACACACAACCAATGCCAGTAGGAAGTATCCTCAGCACTGGAGTCCTGCTTGTGACTAAATGGCCCCCACAGAGCCTTGAAGAAGACTGTTTAGATTAAATGCAAAGACAGGGTTAGGAATTTGAGGCAGCTTTTATCTGCTTATAATTATCTAAAGGTTTGGCCAAGCCTACTTGTTGACTTGTTGAAGTGGATCTAGAAGAACTGATGCTGGGTTGAAAACAAAGGGTTGCACCATCCACTGTTTATTTACTTAATATTTTGTAAACAAATGAAAATAAACAATGAAATGTAACGTGAAAGCATTCAAAAAACTTGCCTTTACACTTTGACTGTTTTATGAGCTAAACTATTCTCCAGATTAACCCCTGACTTGTTTGTTATGACAGTCCCACTCCAACAATTGAGTGGAAGAAAATGGGAGACCATCTGCCTGCTCAGACAAAGTATGAAAACTTTGGAAAGAAGTTGATCATATCCAATGTTGATGAACAGTATGAGGGCAAATACACGTGTGAGGCTCAAAACCCTGCAGGAAAGGCTGTGCACTACTTTGACGTCATAGTGGAAGGTAGACTAACCTAAGTTAATTAACAAACAAACCTTCAAGACCAAGGGCTGACAGCTGTTTTGACTCAACTCTCCTTAATGTCTCCCAGAGCCTCCAAAGTGGCTGACAGAGCCTCCTCAGAGCCAGCTGACTGTGATTGGCTCTGATGTTCACATCAAGTGCTCGGTCAGTGGAAAACCACTGCCAGACATAACGTGGAGGAGAAATGGGGAAATTTTCAGAGGTGAGTGAGAGTAATTGTAGCTGTGGTTTTGTGCCTTCTTTGCCATTGGGCAGATGGGCTGAGCTGTGAGGCATTAAAAACACATTGAAGCTGGCACACAGCTTTGGGAAAGTATTTCTCAAAGCACAAGAGAGCAGCTTTACTTTGGGAGAAAATATTTTGTGGAGGTTTTTAAAAATATGAGCAGTTAGGTTTAGTCGATTAAGAGGCTAATAAAACACTGATTTAAGTGTGTTATTTAATTTTTGGATTTTATACCTATGCAGTTTAACAGAGGAACAATTTGTTTTGCACTTGCAGTTTTTATGCTTTTTACTATAAGCAAAGGCAAAGGGCATGAATAGTTTCATCTACCATCATCTGCCACAGTTTGAAAAACGACCAGTTGTTTCCAAAAAACTAAAAGCTAGGTTAGTGTAGTGCACTGTAAGCACCTTCATTTTAGCCACTTAAGATTAGTGGCCAACGTTTTACTTAAAATCTTCAGATCGTTTTTTTACAGATTTTTAAACTTTCAGATGATGCAGTGAATAAAAAACGAGTGCTTGACGACACTGTGGTGCTTCACAACGCCAGCCCAGAGGACAGTGCAGTTTACCAGTGTCAAGCCTCCAATCAACACGGGACTCTTCTGGCCAACGTGAACGTCATGGTTTTGAGTGAGTATGATGCACAGTAAACAATTCAAATCTACTTTAAGGAGATTAATAAACAACAGGTAAAGTTATAGATGTGCTGCATCTATAACAAATTAAGCATGTATTCAACAAATGGAGCCCTTTTCTGATCTGTTCATCTTGCTGTCATTTCTATACTTTTTCATTATGCCACAGACTGTGACCCTTTGTGCTCAGCCACATTCATGGAATTCACTGATTTATAATGGAGAAAAAAAAATCTTTGGATGTTCTGGACATTAGAGCTACTGTATTTGTAATTGTAAAGAATGCTTTTATTTAACTATAGAAATTGAAAGTGGTATTCTTTTTCAAATACAAATACCAGGCTTTAACCCCTGTTATTATGTATGTGCCACTAGCATTAAGTCAAGGTTTTTCAAACTGCATATTTGTGCATTTAGTCCTGCAATCCTTCGTGAATGATTTTCTGTTGGAGCAGATCATAACATGGAAAGAGATTATAACCTGTTTTTAATGAAGAAAACTTCTTTTACCTACAGTTTATTTTCAATAACTGTTAACATTTTTTTTTTTTAAGTAAATATTTTATTTCATCTCAGATATGGCTCCTCTTGTACTAACCCAAGACAACCATGAATACGCTGTGGTGCAGGGGGGAAACATCGCTTTGAACTGCAGTGTTTTTGGTTCTCCGCCACCATCCATCTCTTGGTAAGAAAATTTGTTGCTGCAGATATATCTTGTCCTCTATCTTAAAAAAGCTGTTGATAAATCCAGTTTTTCTTCAAGGTCTATGTCTAGTCTATATGTAGTTAAATGTATTATACAGTTTTTTACGGTTTTGTTGGTGTAAAGAAAACCCTCCTGCATGTAGAGCTGTGGGTTGCATTAATAAGAATGCTTCAGGTGTCTGTATGCCAGAGTCTGTTGACACCTGTGCCTCTTTTAACGAGATAACATTTTCCTTTCCAACTAATGAAATCCCTCAAAGAATAAAAACAGGATCTTTGACAGACCATGACAATACACTATTCAATTCACAGAGGCAGCATTGAATTAGGATTGTCACTCTAGTCCTAGGTTGATTTGACAGAATAGTCCTATTCCATCTCAAAACAGCTCATAAGCTTGACCTTGCCATAAAAAAAGCTTAGTTACCCTTCATGTAAATTAGGAGTAAAGAATTTTAATTAGACACTGTTTTTAAAATCAAGCATAATCAGAGCCCGACAAAATTTTGTGACTCATTTAGTCCTATTTTTTTGTGCAACATTGCTGTCTAATTAGAAATTTTGCAAACTTTCTCACTTAGGGTCAGAAATGAGACCCTGGCAGCCATCGAGGGTGAGCGTTTCTTGGTGCTGCCCAACAAATCGTTGCAGATCATCAGTGCAGAAAAAGATGACAGCGGGGAGTATGTGTGTGTCGCCTTTAACTCAGAGGGCAAATCTGTGATCACCGCTCTGCTGGATGTAAAAGGTACCTGTTAAACCCTACGCATGACTTTAAGGGGCACCTCAATTATTTTAAGATGGAGTGCTGTGAGGATAGACAGTGGTTGCCAGTATGGAGAGGCAGACAGGAGTATGTGCTTCAAAAGAAAAACTATAACATTAATAATCCCTCCCAACTCAGTGATAATATTCAGTTATGCATTAGATAGAGGATATTTATTTGATGTGTTTTGCTGATATTCTGTGACAGCCCGTATATTTCAACAGGGAATCAAAAAATAGCACCCAGGTGGCAAGATAAAGCACAACCATTCTTCATTTAGCATACAATGAATCACGTTTTTTTTTCTAGTGGTGCTTTGTTAGGGGCTGAAATTCTTACTCTTCTTCAATTGACAACTATTTATTGTATCCAGTACTTGATAACACTTCACTCAAAGAAAACATTTACAGTGGCTAAGAACAGAAGAACAGAAGCTACACTCGGTGCTGCGCAGCAATATGCTATGTTCCCCATAGAATATTGCTGCGCAGCCTCTCATTCCCGCTTTTTCAGGCAACAGGGTGGTAGTCAAGCAACCCGAGATAATATACAGTATAATAGATAGTTGATGGATCATAGCATTATTGTAAGCAAGCCTGAATTCGAGTTCTGTCTTATTATAAAGACCATGAATATAAATATATCTTCATAAACTTCAGAAAGTGTGGAGATGTAATGAAGTATAATATGTGTAAACGCTTATTATTGCTTGCATTCTACAACACATGAGGCTTTAACTGTGGTTATATTGCATTTTAAGTGTGAGATTTTCAGGATTGTGCATTGAACTCAGGATCATTTATTACGATTGTAGCAGAAAATCTGTCTACAACATACAAGTATTATAAAAGCATAATCATCTTTTAAGTAAACTGACTATCTTGATTTTACTTGATTTATTGCATGTCTGATGTGTTTCTCTTTTTGTTTCGGCACTTCTAATCTTTAGATCAGACAAAAATAGTGAACCCACCTCAGGACATCCAGGTTGTCAGTGGAACGGCAGCTCAGTTAATGTGCCAGACCGAGTTTGATAAAAGCCTCCAGAGCAGCTTTGAGGTGACATGGATGAAGGATGATGAGAAGATCCCACTTCACTTTGAAGAAAAGTAGGTGGCATTCGTTTGAGTCTTTTCATTGATTTTCAAATATATTCGAAATACATCCCTGCTTCTTGTACTAATGAATGCAATGACCAGGCTTTAAGGCTGGGTAATGTGGTGGTGTGCCTTGAGTATAAAGGGTTGTACAGACCTGGTTGCATAGTCTGGGCTGTATAATGCTGTGTGTTTTGTTCCTGTGTTTTCAGATACTCTGTGATCAGTGGGATGCTACAAATTATGAATGTGAACCTGAGTGACCAAGGACTATACACATGCATCGCCAGAACAAGCCTTGATATGGACAATGCAACTGCTCTAATGACAGTATTAGGTAAGGTTCATCAATAAAAGCAGGTACAAAATGAACAACTGTTAATTAGAAGATATGTTATGTTAGAAGTGTTCATGTAGCATGTATTGCATTCTCATTTCTTTTGTTTTGCAGATGTCCCTGATGCCCCGATTAATTTAAAGATTTCTGAACTGCAAGGACCAAGAAATGTTTGCTTGTCTTGGGAACCAGGAATTGACCACAGCAGTGTAATTACAGGTATGATTATACAGAAAAGTTCATAAAAAGCACAGAGCATTTTCAGTGTTTTCTGTTTGTCTACTGTTTATCCTTTATTAAAAGCAAATATGCCCCTATATCCAAACATAGATAAAAATACACCCCCATAATAAAAATAATCCTTTTTATTTCACCAAATTACCACAGCAGCAAGACCTGCAGCTTTTTAAATACTATCACTGTATACACAGTACAATTACAAGATACTCTAAATGAGTATCTGAATCATAATATTTAACACATTCAGAGCAGTGTCAATCAACCAATTCACACATTACCACCTCAGGAATGAAATAAATGCACTGTGAAATGTAGCTGCAATATTTCAGCCGATTATATGGTGTGTGAATTTATTTAATTTATCCATTGAAACCACTTCTGAGAAACTGTAAATGATGAATTATCAGTGTAGACACCAATAGAGGTTTCCTCTCTCCTAATGTGTACAATATTTGTGGGTTTTATTTTCTAACTAAAAAAGGTGATAAACACTTAATGTTGACTTAATTAACATTACATAAACAGCCATGCTACCTAATGTGTATAGATATATTATGTTGTTGTTAGCCCTCATGGTTCCTCAATACAAAATGCTGCGGCCTTTCTCTGTTTTGTAAGTGTAAACAAATGCAATATAATAAAAAAAATAACTTTAGTATTGTGCTAAATATACATTCTTATTGTGAATGAGTGCAGAATTTGTAGTGGAGTATGAGGAAAGCCAGTGGGAGCCCGGGAGGTGGAAGGAGCTGAAGAAAGTCCCCGGTAACCAGGCAACCACCGAGCTGATATTACATGGACACCTCAACTACCAGTTCAGGGTGTACGCTGTTAATGCGGTTGGACCAGGACCCCCTAGTGAGCCCACGGAGAGACACAAAACCCCTCCTGCTGGTAGGACGCGCTCAAGTTTATTATATTTTCATCCTGTGCTTATCTGTCGGTTTTGAGCCTTTATGCAAACTTTTAACTATTCTTTTGAAATGCACAAAAAGAAGAGGCCAGTCTGTAGCCACAGGACTTTGTAGCAGTGGGGGGTGAAGATAGTTTGGGGTCTTTGAAGCCCTTTAAATCCCACAGTATCAGCACCAGCACATGTCATTGCTTAACCTTGACTTTTAAATATTTGCATCACCAGCTGTGAAAACCTATTTGAACCTTCAAGCTGTACTTCAGAAACACCTAAAGTCTCAGGTCAAACTGAAAGAAAACTAAAGTTAATCCAGCAAGTAAATGCGTTACATAAGCCACTCCAACCAAAGTCAATTTATTTATTAGAGTGCAGGCAACATAAACACTTAAATGTTTAAAATCTCTCTAAAGTGCCTGGCAGAAACCCAGAGAACATCAAAATTCAAGGCCACCTTCCTCATCAAATGGAAATAAGCTGGGAGGTAAGTGAACCATTTTTTTTTTTTTCCATTTTCCAATTTGTACAGTATGCTTGCAGCTGTAAAATGTATGTAAGTCATTGATTCACGGTCCTGTCACAGCCGCTGCTGCCCATCGAACACAATGGCCCAGGCCTGGAGTACAAGGTGAGCTACAGGAGACTGGGGCTGGAAGACTTGTGGAAGGAGCACCTCGTCAGAAGGCACTCATTTGTCGTGAGGAATACATCTACTTTTGTGCCCTACGAGATCAAAATTCAGAGCAGGAACAGCCACGGGTGGGGACCTGAACCGAAAGTTATCACAGGTTACTCAGGAGAAGATGGTAGGTTGTCATTTATACACACACAACAGATACCTTGTTCTTTGTACAACGTAAGCCCCTTTCATGCCATTTACTGTGACCATTCTATATGTTGTCTCTGTCAGCCTTGTGCCCCATTTATGCTCGGCAAGGAAGACAGCCTGGCATCCTGTAAAGAATCTGATCGTAGTGTGACATATTATGTAGCACATAAGCTTATTACACTGCTGGGCAAAAACAGGCAGGGCAATGTTATTTATAGAGCACACTTCCCACACTAAATACTAAATAACAAAGTGCTTGGTAAAATGAAACTAAAGAAATGCACTGTTATACACTGTTATTTTGTCAAACTTCTAATGACATAAAGATTTCCAGTGATGTTGTATTTCCCATTTATTCTTGAGCCATTTCGATCTGTCTCATCTCGGTATTTTCTCTGTTACATGCACCTTCGAGGATGGGGTGAGATGTAAAACAAAACTAGAGTATTGCACAACAAGAAGTGAACATAAAGGGGGCTTTTGTTATTTGCTGTATTTATGTGGTGTTGGACAAATTGAGAAGTTTAAATTGTTTTCAACGTTCTGGCTTCACCTCAAACGTCATTATTTCAACAATGACCAAATAGTAGCAGGTATCTCAGATAAACCTGACTGTGTTAAGTACTATAACTTTACAAGGAAATCTACGTGAAGAGCAAAATAACACAGTGTGAATCCAGTCTCTAACAAAAATAAGTCATCCTTTTGTAAAAGAAATGTTCTTACAGTTTTGTGAGTGACTAAACACTGTAAACACACTTGAGTTGGAAAAAAAAAGGATAGGGCTTATCCTAGTGGCAGATGGAAGCAGCATAACCAAACTGAAAATACATAATGTGACTATTTTGTTTTTACATCCTCTACTGCTTTCAGTCGTTTTTTGGCATTGTCTGCGGGAAAATGTCTCAGGTTAAGTTCTGTCTTTTTTTTTGTTTCCTGTTGTTTTAACCCTGTGCAGGTGTGTAGTAGTGACTATTAGCCCCCCAAAGAAAAAGCAGCTACATTGAGCAGGCGGCACATAGCCTCTGTTTCCTCTTGTGTGTCTTAAACGCTGTGGGAGTTTTCACAGATCACGACACAGCTTGAGTAGGCCCACTGAGGCTGAGTGCTTTCCTCTCTAGTGTTGGCTTTGATTTGATTCTGCCTTGTTTAGCGTGTTTTGCCTTCATGTTTTTTTTGTTCCCTGCTAATGAAAACGTTTTTGTGTCGTGTGTACTGTATTGCTTAGGTGGTACAAAGTTAACAAAAAATATATTTAAAAATAAAGTGAACCAAATTTGATAGAAAAAGGCATTTTGTTAGAAAATCATATGTCTTATACGGGATCAACAACTCTGATTTCTGTTTGGAAAGGTTTTGGTTTTGTTCACAGTACGTCCCCTGCCTGATCCTGACCTTCCTCTGTGCGTTCTTTAGTTCCTACTGCAGCTCCGCGGGACGTGGCGGTGGAGGTGATCAACACTACTGTTTTGAGAGTTAACTGGACCCCGGTTCCAGCTGCCACAGTGAGAGGGGATCTAGGTGGCTACTCTGTGAGTAATTATTGCCCTAAAAACACTTTCCGGACTTGACAGGGTCAGGAAACTCAAGCTTTCAAACTAAAAAACCTGAACAAACAAGTTAAAACTAAATAATATGCTATATCATTGGCAAATAAAACCTTTTTATAAGTTCATCTTAGGTATCTTCAGAAATATCATCCTTATCAAGGACTTTTCCTTTCCAAGTGTTTGGTCAGTGTTATTTCGTAAACGGTTTATAACATTAGCACTGTACATAGAGTGTATAGTGTTACTTTAATTCCTCTTGTCTTCCCATGTTCCAATTTAGGTTGTTGATTTTTATTTTAAAACTGTATCACTATTGTACCAATAAACATAAGTGTTTATAGTTTAAAGAATAATACTTATTGCTAACTTTTGAAAATAACCAAAATACTGGTTAAAGCCTTGTCTTGACTCAGTCCAATTATTGATCCAAAGAAAGATCAACCATTTTGTGCACATTACAGTCCCTTGCATGTTTTGTATTCAACAATCTGATTCAGGTAAACATTCTGACCAAAGACGTTAGTATAAGCTTTATGATATCTGTTTATGTTTTAATTGATTTATTCAAATAGTTTGATTTGGTGATGCACTGTGCTGTCACTAGCTTTCATTCACAATAGTACAACTTAGTAGAAAACTGTAGAATTAGAATTCTTAAATTAGAATTAGAGATTTAATCAAACTGAGTTTCTAATTGAAAGATACTCGCCTTCACAGTTCATATGTTAAGCCTGGCCTTTGACATGTGCCTCATTACAGAGAGGAATACTGATCAATTACTGCTCGTATTCCCTTGCACCATCTGACTCTCTTTCTCTCTTCATTGTCTGCTCATACTTATATCTCTCCCACTTTACTCCCACAGGTTCACTGGTTGAGAAAACGGAGCCTGTTAAATCCAGACAAGCTTTTAGATGAACGCAAGTCTCTGTCCTTTCCTGGGAAGAGGACTCAAGCATTTGTGCCGGGTCTCAAACCGTTTTCTGAGTACATTCTCACCATAAATGTGTTCAATAAGAAGGGCAATGGGCCAAAAAGTGACCCGGTCACTTTTACCACTCCCGAGGGAGGTGAGTGCGGCTCACACAGACACTACCACTTTCCCTTTGCATTCGTTATAAGAGACCGCACTCTCTCGCTCTTCTTGTGTGTAAGAAGTTGAACTGATAGCTAGTGTCGAAACCCTTCTTCCATTAAAGACCCTGAAAATGTTTAATGACATCCACAGGTCTGAAAATGCAGAAAAGGTGAAACAAGAGAATGGAAAACAGACATTAAATGTGCTATTATTGCTATGTTCACACAAAAGACCATGCACTCAGATGTCAGCATTAGTGTCTTAAACACTAATGTAACAAATACTACTTAATAAATGCTAGTAAATCACTGTCATCATCACAGCACATTCTGACAATACTCCTGTAAATAAGGGAAAGACAAATATTGTATTATCTGGCAAATACTGTGTTTAAGATGGACTACTGTAGTGTTGCTACAAATACAGAGAAAAACGAATTTATTGCATTAATTATTTACTAGGATGATATGAAGATGTTAAATCTATTTCTTTTTACAGTTCCTGAACAGGTGCCCATCCTGACCACCTCCAACACTCAAAGAGACTCCCTCTTGTTGGTGTGGGGTCCACCATCGGAGACAAAAGGCATCCTCACTGGCTACCTTCTTCAGTATTACCTCAGTAGGTCGCATTACATTGTTCAAATACAATTAGCTCCTAACAACACAATTGGTGTGTTTTTCCACATTCTCTCTAGTCAGTGGAGGATGCGTGAGAAAATATCTGGTTAAAGTAGTGTAACAGTAATGATGGCGGTTACAGTTTAGCTGTAAGTCGGTGGGATGTTTCATCTATACTTCCCTTTCTCTGTCCTCAGTCCATCTGTTCTGTTTTCCTGTGAAGCACTAGGTGGCACTGTTTGATTCTGAACACAAATCTCTGCCCAGTTTGCAGCAGCCCAATTTGTGCAGGCTGCTTTGGGCTGCATTTTGACAGTTTCTTCTGTGTATCTTATCTATTTTTCCCTCTTGGACTCTGGGTTCTGCTCTAATAGGACTATCTCACTCAATTGCGTCTTTTCTTCAATTTCTCTGGCATTTATCACTCACAAGCATTCCTTCTTGTAAAACATGCCACCTTTATGTTTGAGAACACGCAGGGTGAAGAAGTGAGTGAGGAGCTTTTATTAGATTTGCTCTGTTTTCAAAGGCTACACTCTTGTTGGTTGACATTTGTAAAATCTTTTGTGTAAAATGTGATGGGAGAGACAGCCCTTTGCCGCCCCCATCAGAGCCCACAGAGACTTCAACACACACTGTCCCCTTCTGCTTTTGGTTATTCCCACATTGTAAGTCAGGTTTTAAACATATATGAGACTTACACAAACCATTTCATTCCTGGAGTGTGGTTCAAACTGTTTCCCCTTGTATTACACTTATAGCATTAGCTTTTTTTTTAACCTTTATTTATCCAAGAAGGTCCCACTGAGATTAAAAACCTCACTCCCATGGGAGGAAGGGGCAGGAATAAACGGCCTCTCAGTAGCAGCATCCGCCATGTTGAATGTTTTGGACTAGCCGCGCGAGTCGAGTCACTTGTGAATGCCGTAGCCAGCAAACCCTGGTCTGCCCACAAAAGCGCCTAGAGAAGGGATTTAAAGTGAGAAAGGGACCAGACCTCCCTCCTTTTTAAAAAAGGAAAATGTCTGGTATACCAGGGTAGGAAACCAGAGTACCAGGAGGAACCTACACAAACAGAAAGGCCCTGCCCTGGATGGGAATCAAACCCAGGACCTTCTTGCTGTGAGGCAGGAGTGCTAACCACTAAACACCGTGCTGAGTTAAAAACACCTTTTGTAAATGAACTATCCTCCATTCATTATTGACACGGGCAGAATGTACCTACACAATTTTCATGTATGAACAACAGACCCTCTGACTCTGGAAGCACACATCACGTTCCGCATTTGTATGATGCACATATGTTTGAATATAGTATCCACCTTCATTGTGAACCAGTCAGCTCTTTTGGCTTTGTGTATGAAACATTCAGATGTCCCTCCCACTCAACCAACCCCCTGCAGCCCCTTTAAGCCATCCAGACATTTTCCTGACATATATAAATGCGTGTCGTGCAGAATTGCCAGACATGTGGGAATGTGGGAATTTTTTTTAACATAAAGGTCTGAAGAAGTCCTGACATCCTTTTAGAGGGCATGTCTAAAAGAGGCTTTACTGAGACCAAGTGCACTATACAGTGATTGCAGCATTATGTAGTGGTGGTCAAATTTCTAGTCAGTGAAATGTAGTTCACTCAAAGGTTTCCCACAGTGCATCAGAAAGACAGTTAAAATAGTCCATGGGCTGATTGGTACAAGTCCAAGGCAAACGCATGGCCGGTTTGTTAGCAATGATTAAAGAAAGTGTAGAAGACAAAGTAAAATATGTTTGATTTGGAGAGAAAACCTTTTAAAAAATACCCTCAGACTAAATACCAGGTTATTTAAGTGTTGGATAATTACTCACTAATTAATCCCACAGCTCACAGACATTTGAAATAGCTTCTGTGTGGCATATAACATAAGTTTTTCTCAATGGTCATTGCACATATTCAGCACTTACCTTCCTTTTAATGTTGGCTAAGCATGATATCAATAAGGGAGGTTGTTTCTTGCTACTGTCTGCACACATACTGCTTTGATCTATAATGCATGTTGGGCGATCCAGCTTGTGACTGCAACTCTTCAAATTTCAAGCTATGTTCTGTAAAAAAAAATATTTTTTGTCTATTCACCATTTTTCTATCTGTCTTCCCGAACTCCGGAGGCTCAATATACAAATTTTTTGCTTTTTCTTTCATAATTTTCCTTACATTTCTCTCCCTCTTATCTCCTCCTTCACTACTTCTCATCATTTGCTACTTGTTTACTCTCTCCACCCGAGCTTTCTGTCTACTCCTTTAATCTCAGCTCGCCTTTCTTCATAATGTATTCCTCCTCAGCTCACCTGTCACCACATGTATCTGCAACATTCACTTTCAGCTTAAACTAGCCTGACTACTCTTCATCTTTCCCCTCCCACAGCCACAGACCCTTATTACGCCAGCGTCCTATACATCATGAACTGGTCGTGATGTCTTTTTCAGCATCTATCTGTCGAGAGGCTCACTCACGCCACCTGAACTGACATGACATCTTTCTCCTTCCTCAATAGTTAATGAGACCACACTGGAGGTGGTGGATTCCCAGGAGATGAACATTACCGGGACTGACACCACCCAGTGGCAGCTTCAGGGCTTGAAGGAGGGGAGCCTGTACCGCTTTCACCTCAGCGCCTGCACACGAGTAGGCTGTGGACCTCCGCAGGCACAAGAGACCAACACTGTCATTCAGGAAGGTGAGGGAGTAACCAGTGTGGTCTTAGGCTTAACAATTAAGCCTCTCCAATGTTTATGGATACAACATCATCCCAACAAATGGGTCAACAACCTTTTCTACCAAAAGAAATATCTATTTGGAACCACAGATATACTGCAGCTATACATTACAGCATTTTGTCTAAGTGGCTATTGTCATTTTCTAAACTTAAATGTGCACATCATATAATATACATATTGAGATTATAATATGATGGCTTTTATGAATATTTGGTGAAGAAGTCAATCAATTATTATACAGTGTAAACTATTAAATTAAATGATTACTTTTACAATTAAAGCAATTGGTTTGCATCCTAATAATGGATGCATCAAATTAGTGCTAGTTCAATTGTATAATATAAAAACATTAAGACTAATTGAAAAAAGAAACAAGAAGCTAGATTTATAAAACTCAAGAATGGCTACAACAAAATGCTATTAAACTGACACAACAGGATCGATCTGACAACGACCCTCCGGACACTGGTGTGCTGCACTGTCTTTCTTTTACCTCCAGCTGATTTGACGCTGATTGACAATCTGGACCATCTGACACAAAGAGATGGCAGATATCAACAACACATGTCACATTTAGCACATGTGTAAAATATTTACGTAAAAATTATGTAAAACTTCCTTTTTGCACATAATCAAGTTTCATGTGGTAGATTTAAGTATTGAAGTATAAACCCCAGGACTAATAAGGTCTTCAAGGAAAAAGGTAAAAGGGGAAGAAATGCTAAAAAGTACTTGATTAGCTGTAGTTCTTTTTGTCTAGAAACAGTATCTAGCACATCTCAATTAAAATTGTTTGTGTTTAAAAAAAAAAAGCAAAACTATATTTAAAATATAACAAAGACATTTTAAAAAGGTCTAAACAAAATTACATACCAGACTGATTTCCTGAGCCTCTTTACTAAGGTGGTGTTGCCAGGCAACCAACAGAAACGTGCAAAGGGCTCAAAGTCTGGACATTGTTATTATAAGTAATTATCTTTCTTTATAAATAAAACATAGACTTCAGATTTAGGTGTCATGCTTGTCCCTCATCTTTAGCGCTTGAATGGAGCTGATAAACCGCAGCAATGTTCTGTCACATCGCCTTTTAATGACCAGCACTGGTGATTACCATGTTGTTCAGAGGGTGTGCCATTTCAGCCACCGCGCTGGACTCGCTGACAGAATTATTGAGTTAATAAGTTCAGAGTGAATCCTGTAACATCTGCGTTGCTCTTCTGACCTGAGATAAAAGATACGGCACAGTCATTAGAAGGCACAGTGTGACATGCTGAACAAAGGTAATGAACACAGAAGCAACATGGTCAACTACATGAAAATACTATTATAATGATACAGTGTAACCATGGCATTACATTTAAAAACTTTACACCAACCTGCCATAACATTATAATACCACTGGGTACAAGTGAAGTGCTTTGTGTTTTGTGCCTGAAGTGGATGTCCTGGAAGCAGTAAGAGGGAAAGACTTACCTTTAGTGAAATAACAAGGACATTGATAAAGACATCCTGAACAAGCACATTTTTTCTGCAAAAAAAATGGTCCTTTCTCATAAGTTACTTCTAAGTTTTTTTCCAAGTGATTGGTCTTCTGAGGTCAATGTCAAAAGGCAGATGATTGATTTACATAATAATGGTGTCGGGTTCAGTAGCTCACCACATCTCTTCTGAAGCCTACCAGTTGACTTGCTATTATCATTTCAGGGTCACACTTGAAGAAGAAATTTTGTACATTTTATTAACAAAGACTCTTTTTTCCTGCAGCATATGAGCCATGTTTTTTTTTTTTTTTGCTACCAAATCAGATTATATTGTAGCCTTCATCTTTAAATCTGGGCCAGACACATTATCACTTCATTTGTATCTGTCTACAAGAAAAGCAATAAATATTCAGTTCTGATTTGTTGAATTCTTTTATTAAAACTTAAATTTACCAGTTAAGTTCACTCCTTGATTGTTATTTATTCCCCATTTCTGTGATGTCTGTGGCTTATATTATCCTTGGTAATACTCTTAAATGAACATAGTTAAATGTAGGCTTCTCAAAAGAGACACACACAACAATATGCTTGCTCTAGCGCGGAATATTCACTCCACTCCAGCTTTCATGTGCCCGCTGGGAGCCCTTGCATCTTGCAGGTGGACGTCCAGCCCGAGAGCCATTAGATGCATTGTTTGTAAATAGGGCTGAGTAGGAGCTCTGCAGAGAGATAAAATGGTCCTGTTTGGAAGCATGGTCCTCGGGGCATGGCACTCACAATGCAGCAGAGTAGATTTATGGATGCCAATAGCACAGCGCCAGGGCACCGTGAGTTTAAAGACATTAATGGGCTGTGATTGAGTGACAGTGAGAAAGTGAATGCATGCAAGTGAGAAGGCTCTGGAAAAGGCTTCAGTTTGATTTAGAGGTGATCTTTTATTAAAACCAACAAAACCTTAGTGTTGTTTTGAGATGTGGAGTTCTGTTTCATTGATTTTATTTTATTTTTTTGTAAATTTGATGGTTTAGGTGTGCCATGTGCTTTTTGGTCTTGATTTTACCTAGCTCATTTTTGTCATATGTTTTCACTGTGGCTTTTTCTATAGATCTTTTACCTACTACCTTTTACTAGATACAAAGGCCAGCACTCTGTAGCCACATTGTATTGCAAACTGGACAAAAAAAAAAAAAAATATCCCAGGCCTTGTTGACATATATAAAATACTATTTGAGATACGCTCATGTGTCTAAGATGTCTAATCCTAAATTACAGACTGTAGTAGCAAATAAACAAATTGTTTGTTAAAGTGCCCTTGTTCTGAACTTGTGTTGTACAAAGCAATGAAACAGTGATCCAAACCTAAGGCACAGTGAAAACATCTGTGGGAACGAGGAACAGCAAAAACTAAGTGAGAGCAGCAAATGGCAGAGAGACTGTGGCAGACTCAAAAAATATCTATTTTTCTCCATCAGGTCTCAAGAGATAACAAAGCAGCAGAGATAAAGCCCGCTGCAAACTAGACAAAGCACAGAGGAGAGCAAACCTCTAAAGTCACTCAAAAATAACCAGCTTCCCAAGAGATTAAATTATTTGCTCCCTGCCACTGTATTTGAACAGCCAAGTTTGTATTTCCAAAATATTTGCAAAAGGCTTAAAGACCATGTTTGAAGAAGTTATGAAGAGTTTTAGTGCCAACATAATCAACAATCAGCATTTACAGCAGCAATAATGTTATTCAGCACTAACAGTCAATTAGGCTGATTGTAGACTATTGTCAGGCAAGATGTAATCACTGATACAGGGCTTTACAAATGTAAATATACACACTGGAGAAATCCTTAGTGTGTAGAAACATAATCTATTGGAATAAATGATGTGAAAAATAAAGCTATTGTTGTCTTCAGCCATTTACTTTAGCAAAAGAAAGAAGAGCTTTTACTTTTACATCCATGACAAAACGTTCTTATAGGGTCTGGGGCAAAGGCTTGTGTGTTTCTGTCGGACTGAAAAAACACTGCAGTAGCACATGACCCCATCTGGGCAGTATTTTTGTAAGCTTTTTAATTCAAAAATTCTACAAAGCATGTTATACACTTAAAAGACAGGTTTCAAGTGATTTATAATAATGGTTGAATCTTGGATTATGTTTCACCTTGTCACTTTGTGAGATAATGTTTTGCAGATTCAATTGCAGGTTTGCAGAGCCTTGGCCCTTGCAGTTTACATAATTAATTCAAATGTGTTTTCTCAATACCAGCTTAAATGTGACTTTGAAAATTGCTTTCTGATGATTTTTTTCAGTTGTTTGTGCAGTTTGACCCTTTCCATTTAACAGTCCTTGATGGACAGAATTTGAACACTTAACCACTGCACATTTGTAACTTAATTGTAAATGAATACATATAGACAAAATACACATATGGCACTTTGTAACCTTTCATGCAGCTCTTATCCATTTACCCGATCTAGCACAAACAAAGAGATTGTTTTGGGACTGTATGTACACCTTTATGGGATTTGTGATGAAAATCCATGCTATTTGTGAGTCTCTGTGTGTGTGTGTGTTTAAAAGTCTGGTGTGTAACCCTTAAAGCTGGCTTTCCATATATCTTTAATCTTCAGCTGTATTTTATTTCCTTTTATCCCTCTGAAGATTTGTCCCAGACTCCAGCTGTGGCCTCTGTTCAGAACAGTATGTATCGTCGCCTCAAGCTCCCTCTCACAGAAGTAGTGCTATAGATAGTCAAGGCTTCAGATTTGTCGGTTTAAAGCAACTAGTCATGGCTTTAGAAAAACTGTTTGGCATTTAGTAGTTAGTAGCATTTAGCTAACACTCAAGTTAGTAAACTATTTACCCTAATCACCCCCATTTGTTAAACTCTGAGACATTTTCTAGCAATTTTGCAAATGACCTGATACAGATGTTTCTGTCTTAAATATATTATAGGTCTAGGTATGAATATTTTCTTGTTTACATAAAATAATAAAATATACACTCTAACATAGAATAGTGATAAAAAAACAACATGAAAGTGAATGTATTGTACAATTTTAGTCTTTTTATTTCCTCTGAAACACTGATCTTTCATGTATCTGTCATTTGCAATGATGCCATAATGAGACATTTGAGTAACTTGGTTGTGCTTAATCCCCTTTTTCCGTTTACTCTATCCTTTCTTGAATGTAGTCTGTAGACTTCCCTATTGGAGAATATTCTATAGAGTAGAAAAACTTGACAGTGACTGCAGGATTCTCACCTCAGAGACTTGTTTCATTTCAGGCCACGACTGCTCTCACTCTTTTCCCAGCTCTAGCCCTGCCAACTCCACTCATCTTCCTTTAGGTACATCTCTCACTCTCTCACCTGCACAGTCAATGATATCTGTGTGATCTGCACCTGAACTTTCAACTAACAATGGAAACACCTAGTCATTTGGATCTATTCTGATATCTGTACATAGTAGAGGGGGGTTGTGAGGATATGCCATTTTTGCTTAAGAAAGACTGACGACTACATGTCATACCCACCCACCATCTCTGTATCTTCCCTTTATGAGGCAAAATCCAGCGTCAGTCAATTAAGTCTGGATCCCAGGCTTGGCTTTTCAACTGTCGTTCTGAAGGGTTTGTGCTAGCTGTGCTCCTCTCAAGCTGCAGGGGGATCCTATTTGCCTCTGCTAATCCTCTTTTCCTGCCTCTCTTTCTCTGTGCTGCCTGTGTTTTCCTTTCCGCCTTCTATTTCTCTCTCTTTATCAGTTCCAGCCCTGTTCAACATAAGCTCCTATGTGAGTGACACCTATGCCAAAATCAGCTGGACTGCCAGAGAGGAGCAGCAGGACATGGAGCTTTTTGTGGCTCATATGAATAACCGTAAGCTCTTTATCCATTCCTGCCCCGATGTTTGGGCGGAACATCTAATACATTAGAATACACTTTTTGAGTTAATTTGTGGACAATTACTCAAATTCCCATGGTATGTAGTAGCTCTATTAGAATGTAGTCTAGTAAAACGTAGAAGAATAGTGGACCATGATGTCATTTATAAACTCTCATTTGGTCTAATTTTATTAAGCCAGAAGTGATGATCATATTTAGAAAAAGCTTGAAATCAACACTCTCTGGCTACAACTTATGTAGTGAGTAATGCTAACAGCCAGTAAAGTATCCTCATTCCAAGTCAAGAAACAATCAACATAAATTATTTAAATAGTTTATTTAAAAAGTTGCTATAAAAATCATGAAAAAAGCTTTGGACCTCCAGAAAAGACAAAGCATTTGTGACATTTTTGGGAGCTAGCCCTCTCTCAGATGACCTCATTGTCCACTATTCTAAGTGGTGCTTGTTCCATTGCTCTAGATAAAAGGGGAAAGAACTGTGCTTCTTGCAAACTCCTTGTGCTTGGGTGTGTAGGTGATGGTATCTGGCAGATTTCAGCTGTAAATTCTTCTCAAACTTTCCACTTAATCGATGGGCTCAAACCCGGGACGCTGTACACTGTGCGCCTCATGGCCAAGACACTGTTCAATAATGCTAGCATTTACGAAGACGTTTTCCAGACTGAAGTGAAAGGTGAGAAGAGAGAAAGATGTGCCAATACAGTCAATACAGTATAAAGATTTTTAACATTTTATTTTTGTACATTTGTTAAACAACAACATATGACTGACAAAGCAACTCTGTGAGTGGTTTATCTGTAAATATACATGTTGTTTTGTTTTGGTGAATTATTTGCCTGAGTGCAGTGCAATAGCTGAAGGGGATTTGAGTCAAATAAAATGTTGTAAACCTGACTAATATAAACTTGTATGAGCAGTGCTGTGGGGGCCTGTCAGGCTGAAATAGTGTTATGTGTTCTCAAATGTGTAAATTCTACTGTTTGTCTTAAGGTGTGGCCAGTTTGCAGAGGGACTCTAACACACACGGCTGGCTGATCGGGACCATGTGTGCCGTGGCTCTTCTGACTCTCATTGCGCTCATTGCCTGCTTTGTGCGGAGAAACAAAGGTGGCAAGTATGCAGGTACGCCACAGCAAGCCCAGCGTCCAGACATGCTGTCCATGGAGCAAGGTCAGTTAGTCATTGGCCAGGGTTGGATCCATTTCATTTTAGGATGTTAACCAAAATCAAAAAGATAAGACCAGATTTGATTCAAAGTGAATTTTGAATATACCAATAAAGGCTGCACAATAATCACATGTGGTTTGGGTTTAGATGTTAAAGATATATAAAACAGCTTTACAGTAGATGAATACAAGTTTCATCTCTATAAGAGACCCTTTGTGAGTTAAAGTCAGATCCAGCTTAGTTCTGGCTTTTGAATGAACTCTGCCTCTTGTTAAATAGTTTTGCTCTAATTTCTTTTCCTGCGTGACTGCGAGAGTGTTCACTGAACACATCCCTCCCAGGTAAACAAAGAAAGAGTAAAATGGAAAAAAGCAGGGAAAGGAAATTTAGTTTAATCCATTACATTCACTCCTACATTGATAAATAGGGCCATAGGTATGTAATAAAATAAAGGTGGGATTTTTTGAAACTCTTTCATATTACCTTTAATATTTGTTTTATGAGTTTATTCATTTGCGAGCCTCATAGAGGACCATAACATACAGTATACTGTATATTGGATTCATATGGTCTTTTACACAAGCTGATGACATGAATGATAATGACATTTTTTAATATATTGTGCAGCCCTATGCCCAAAACACAATTTATTACTTTACTCAAATTTAGTGAAAAGAAAGATGATAACAATCAAAAACACCATTGATGAAAATATTAAATATCTAAATACTTTTATACTACACATTAGTCATGTGGGATTGAACAAGTGGACTTCTAGATGTGTTTTATTTTTGGTCTTTGTGGTTTTGGTTGACATTCTGAACAATTTAAATTGTGCTGTGGGCCTCCAACCTGACCCCTACCCCACTAGACCCACTAGGACGCCTGAGCATGCAAATCTACTAAAGCACAGCATAATTAACCCCAAGTGGACTGTCCAGCAGAAGCCTGCAAACCCTTTGTTTTTGCATTTCCCTGCACGAGTGTCATTTGCACACCCCGTTTAGTTCTGCCTGGTTCTTCTGATTACACAACCTGTCGAGCAACACAAGTGGGAATCAGCTGGCCTTGTTCCATGCCCCACACCCCCTTCCCCTGCGCAGATCTCTGGCTCTTCCACAGTGTCTTTGTGCTGCCTTGTGCCACAGCCAAATTCACTCTCACAATGCAAGCTATACCTACAAAGTGTCTTTTCGCTCATCTGACTTTCTCCCTTGTTCGCCTGGAGTCACTTTTGACACGAAGCACTGAATATTTCATCAGCTTCTTTGGATTCCCCTATTTGCCAATCCAGACCTTTTCTGAACAAAAAAAAAGTCTGCGTTGTTCTGGAGCAACTGGTATTTTTAAAGCATATTTACTCAAAGAAGTGATGCGTAACACTGTGTGCAGACTTAGACACTGTTTACACAGCCCTCTTGTTCTCAAAAGATTAAAATTCAAACTTTAATATAAAAATACTGATGTTAAATACTGTATTGCCGCAAAATAAGCCTTGCTGACTTTTCATAAATCAACACACCATTTCTATTTCAATTTCAAAACATTAAAACAGACGTGGGTGCTACAATATAATTTAATCACAGCAATATGTCTGACTATTTTTCTGAACGTCATTTGCTCATAAAATGGGTTTTAAAAAATTATGTTTAAAATTAGATAAAGGTCCTTTCCAGTGGGTCAAAATGAAATTAGTGGGATCGTTTTGCAATAAATCCTGAACTTAAAAAGTCATGACGGAAAGAAAAAAAGACACGTCTGTGTTTAACTGTAGTGAGAAAGCAAACAGAGGCATTAGATTAGAGACAGTTGTTAGACCTTAGAAGTATTTATGGTGACACTTTTTGTTATTAATTACTCACAGATTCACATTTAAATCAGAACAGCCCTCGCTGACCTCCATGTTGTATTGTTGTGGTAACTGCTTAGGAAGTCTCAGTTATTAAATTGATTGCTTTGTCACATGCAGAGGTCAGTTAACACAGATGATGATTGTATTTAAAGCCATAATTCAAACATCCTAACAAAAACATAGCCCATCTGATGTGCTAGGGAAATGTGAATGTGTAATTACATGTATGGATAAATGTGTCCTATGAAAGTACTGTGCTGAAATAGCTCTTTGTCCCTGCAGTGAAAGAGAAGGAGGACCTCCACCCTGACGTGGAGTCACAAGGAATGAATGATGACACCTTCTGTGAATACAGGTGAGAGGAGCTGCAGTGCCAAAGTGCTCTGAGCAAATGACATTTTCTGTCTCCTTGAAATGCAATGTGGTGTAGCTGTATTTGTATAACCAGATGTTAAATATTTCTTACCCAGGAAACTCATTTGTCATGTGTCACTGTAATTTTTCGATTCTCAATCCCAAAAGCAAAGCTTGCATGAATGAGCCGTACCAGGATCGGCTTAGGAGTCAGTGTTCTCAACACTTAAAGGGCTAGGTAATCCCACTGTGTAGTTAGTGTTGTAGTGACAGTCCGTGTTTGCTTTTTTTTGTTCCTAGACAGTGATTGTCTGTGCTCAGCAGAATGTGAGTCAGCTCATTCCTGAAGGCACCTGTGTTTTGCTTCTGCTGTTTGCATGTGTGTTTGTGGTTCCACATCTTTATACATTATCCCTTTTTAGTTCCAGTGTATGTAATGAATTGTTTCTGCACCCTAATTTTATTGTAAATTATGAGTGTTTGCTAAATCCTTGCATGCTGCCTTTCTGTGTAATTGCATCATTTGAGACATATAAGCTGTGAATTACTGTCATTGTAGGCGCTGGATGTTTGCCAAGTCAGTAAAAACACACACACACACACACACACACACACACACACTTTCATCAAATATGAACAGAGTCATACAGATTGCAACACATTTCTGTAAAAAACAGTCAAGATGATGATCCTGGGACTTATCAGTGACAACAAGGAAAATATTGCTTTATGTATATTTTTTTTAATTAGTGCTGTAGAAGTAGGTGTCATTTATTATAGTGGTCATCTCTGCAAGTGTTTGAATATGTTTATTATTATCTTTAACCCTTCCATTTAACCACACCTAATGTCAGTTTTGTATGAGAACATATTCCCACAAAGTGTCAAAAGGTTGCTATTGTGATGAATGCCTCTTTAAAACAATTTGATTTAAAATTGATTTATTGACTTCAAAGTTAAAATGCAGTGTTTCTTTTGGACCTAAACAAAACCAATACAAACACCTTACATGCTTACGTATAAAGTAAGACAGAGAAAGGCTGTGTGATCTGGGTTAATTAACTCTTACATAAGTCTCAAGGGAATTTATCATCTGTGGAAAAAAATGTATAATAAGAAAAGGTTTGACTGATATGTTTAAGTTTAGTAATTCCACAAGCTTTTGTCTGAAAAGCATAAACATAGCTTTGCAAACGGCAGCAGAAATATGCTTTAAAACCCAAAGCGGACAGCTGTTGTACAGTATAATAGCTGTTGATTTTGTATTGTTTGCATTGTTTCTCTGCTGTGGTGACAGTTTAGGGAAATGGGCTGAATCCTATTTTGCTTGACAGTGCTGCAGCAACTGGATGACAATGGGGCGTTTGTTTGTGCAAAGGCAAAAGAAATCACCTAAAATAGCCTCTTCTGTCAGCTTTGACTCTGCTCGTCATCATATTATCCAGAACATGATTACTCACAATTGTGTGTCTGCTGCCAATTCCAGCTCCATGATTCATGCCAAGGCCACAATTCATATAAATGGGAAAAATACATTGTCTGCTGTGTCTACATTGCTGTTTATAAATCCTATAGCTTAGGTAGTAATAAGTGTACCCCATTTACAGCCCTATGTCTGGAGTTTGTAGGATGGATATGACTGTAGATCAATTTCAATGACTCAGGAGTAGCTTTTCACATGCAGACACACCATAACACACTTAGGGTTTTATGTGACTGTAATCTAAACTTATTGTAACAATATGTCATATGAGAATAAATACGGCTGCAGGGCTATGTGAAGGCGTGTTGGCTTCATCAGGTGAATCATCAAAACTTGAATGTATTGGGTCATATCCAATACATTAAAGTTTTATAACAACTAATGCTATTCTTGGATGGAGTTGGCTGTTGCTGCCTACACCTTAAGGTTGGTTCACAGCTAATGGAGAAAATTTGGGAACCTAAAACTAAACCAATTTGCCTCCACAAATACTAATAGAATAAATAAAACTGCAGTTCAGAGCTTACCTTTAGTTAATGTCTAGCTCTGAACCAGAACCATCAGCTGTTATCTCGTTCTTCTCGTCTCGTTCTTCATGTGAATGGATTGACAATACTTTTATCACTTTGTTTCGGTTTTCTCTATGTTCTCTTTTTTCTCCCTTTTTTTTGCACTCTTGTATTGCTTAAGCAGATATAGCCTTTTCTGGAATAGCCTCGTTCCCAAAAGGATTTTATGTTGCCATTGATTCAATGTTGCAATGCCGTGTAGACAAAGCAGCCAATGGGAGCCTTTTACGCAAGCCTTTGATTGGCCATTGGCATAAGCTGATGTTCCCATTTATTAAAAATCCTTTATAATAGAGCGTTGGTGACATCTCACATATGGGTGACAAACAAACTCTAATATATTATTTAATTAAAGGTGAAACTATAAATTACAATATATAGACAAATAACAATCTGTCACATTTGGAAACATTTATGTCTGATATGAGAGCTAGACATAATTTATCTTTATTACTAGCTTTACTGTCCATAAGGGAAACAGTATAAATGTTCTATATGGAGCAGATGTTTGGCAGCCAACATCTGTTTAAAATCTCTCTCATGGTTGGCTCCAGGGGCCCGTTAGGACCACTGTCCCCCCAGAGTGCCTTTACCTGCACTACGATGCTGTTCCTCTGGCTTTAGTGCTAGATTCAGGGCTTTCTTGTACAGAAGGCTATAGACCACCTAATGCTGTGCCCCAAGTCCAGGAGCTGACAAGTGATAATTATGCTCCAGACTATTTCTCTTTGGAGACAAGCCTGGACTCATTTGGCCCTTTGTCCGAAACAGCAGAACAGAAACAGCAGGTGTCATAAGCCATTGCTGTTCAACTCAGCTTGTTTGTTTCATTTGTCTTTTTTCCTCTCATCTTTTCATATATTATTTGCAGTTTTGAAGTTGGCAGCTCATATGGGGCGGCAGTAGCTCAGTGGTAGAGCGGCCGTCCTTCAATCGGAAGGTAGTAGGATCGATTCCCGCTCGCCCCACAGTTCATACTGTTGTTGTGTCCTTGGGCAAGACACTTAACCCACCTTGCCTCCAGTGACTGTAACACTGGTAATGTAATGTAAGTCGCTTTGGATAAAAGCGTCTGCTAAATGAATAAATGTAAATGTAAATGTAAATATAGGAAACTTTTCTCCCAGACTGATATAAAACAAAATTCAAATGTGAGCAGAAGAGGAAAAACCATCTCTCTGAACCTGGCGTTTCTGAACAGCCCCAAAACCAAGTCAGTACGGGTCACCGGCTAGACAAATGTAATTACCTGCTGCTTGGTGATGTGCTTCCATCCAACCTGTTTGTGAGGGCAAAGCCTTTTCACGGGAACAGCTGAGACCGAGTTGGATCCTGACCAAGGTTGTTGAGTCTGGGGCTCAAAAGCACTCAGCCCCATTTTATCATTGTATTCAAAGTCACTGTGGGCGAGCTGCTCGACTGTGGCTTTCCACTGCTCTTAGATAACAGCCACTTATCTCCAGCACCCTCGAGTTGTCAGAGAAAGAAGGTTTGATAAGGTTTGAAATGCAGACCTTATGTGGCTTGCATGGTAAACGCTGCCATGAAATAGGATAGATAAGATTGGCTATTAAAAATCCACGTGAAGAAGAGCTCTTTGGAAATCTAAAATCAAGCTTCTGTGAATGTCAAACTTGTATTTGACACTGGTGTCAACTACAGTGCTTTACAAATCATATACTAGCCTCTTGAGCGTCTCGCCTGAACATGGACACTGTGTTTTGAATACAAAATCCACAGAGGGAGACGAGGTGTGACCAAATGTGGATGGTTTAGGGAGTTAGAAAGGAGGACAGGGAAGAAAAATATCCTCAGTGTTTTGAGGTGACCCTGCGTCTTGTAGCGAGACACCTGCTTGTTGGCCACTTGCCCAGCTTTAAATTGGCATCTAATCTCCTCGGCCCGAGTGTGGGGCCCTTGGGAATACCAGGAATGACAGGCTGTTTGTCTGGGATTGCATATGCCCCCTTTCGTCTCCCTCTCTCTCTGAACACACAGGCTTACATATCCACACACACGCCACCCACCAGTCTCACTGTTTGGAATGAGCTGCACTCTGGCAATTTCCATCGCTGGCTCTAAAGAGATTTGAAATTGCCTTTGGTCCTGAAGCCTTGGCAATTAGCAATTAGTGAAGTGATTGTAGCAAGCCCTTCCCGCCTCCCTTGTGCTCGCTTTCCTGCTGTGCATCCACCCCTGCTCAGAGTCTGTAGTGATGTACTGAAACCTTAAGACGATGCTTTGTGAGTGGGAGCATGTGTGTCTGTCAGTGCAGTCAGGCATTTAATATGGTCTATATGGCCCCGTACATGCTGACTGCTGGTGGTCTTGTGAGTGTGCAGCATTCTGTTATATGCAGAGGTGGGTACAGTATCCAAAAGTATCATTAATAAAATGACTCACAGAGAAGTTATCTATACTGTTTCTAAAAGTTGAGGAAAAGACTGCTAAAGTACCGTGTCACATATGCAGCCAACAGAAAGAAAGAAAATGGTGATGAACTGAAATGACATTCAATAACATATAATGCTTTCAACAAGGCAGCAGCTAAGTATTTCTGCAAACCTTTACACCAAACCTTTTTATGTTTACAGATTCTGCCTCCTGCAGCTTTAGGTAGATGTACCAGATTAAATGTATCCAGCTCCTTACCCACCTCTTTTGACTTGTGCTGCTGTGTGTGTCAGTCTCTTTAGAGCCATATTTGCTGCTTGTGAACATCTGCCTGATGTGCTTCACAATGTGTTTGTTTATTCAATGCACCGCTGACCTCGCCCATCCTTCTCTGTTGTTGATGCCAGTGACAGCGAGGAGAAGCCACTGAAGGGCAGCAGCTTGTGTTCCCTGACTGGCAATGACACGATGGGGGACAGCGTCAGCAGCAACAGCCTGGTGGACTACGCAGATGGAGGGGGAGAGTTCGACGAGGACGGTTCATTTATTGGAGAATATTCGGGACCCAAGCATCGAGGATCTGTGAGCGAGCCCAATGGACACAGCCTAGTCACTGCTTGAATTGGTCTGCTTCAAATCCTGTCAAGATCCCTCAGAAATACAGCCTCCCTGGCATCACATACAGCATGAATAGCCAGATAAAATGGCTTGAATGAGCAGAGGTTACAAGTGGAATTTGCCAAAAGGCTGAGGAGAAGATTCCAGCTATTTACTGCACTGAACAAAAAAGTGTACATTTTATAATTGTTATAGCATTTTTATACAGTGAATGTATCACAGAATAGACTATGATCTGTTCTTTCATTCATTCATTCAATAGGCATCACTTAATGGAAAACATAAATGCTACACTGTAGTTTTTCATTCTTTAAAGAAAAATAAGCTCACTTCAAATAAATGCTAAATGCTAAACACATAAAATGGATTAAAAAAACAAACAAGTGTAGCATTTATACTTTTGTTCAGTATAAAACACTCCACTGTAGGACCTCCTTGACGTTTGTGTCCAGTTATGTACATTGTGTATATACTAATATAAATAGACAGATATGGGTTTTGTTAGTGTGGAAACAAATGTTTATATAAACTTTCCCTCATGCTTTTATATCTATATTTGGCTTTGTTACATGTAACTTTAAAATATTCAATGCAAATGATCCAACAACTTAAAGTATTCTCCAGGTGCACCTTGTTGGATGCTTTCAGTATGTGATAAAATAGATTTAAATTAATACTTACAAGAGTTCACATTCAGTTTATCATGAAAGGTGCAGACAAAGTCAAAGAAGCAATTGTACATGTCTGACCTTTTTTTTTTTTTTTTTTTTTACCTTTTATTTTAAAAACGTCTTATAATCTATAAAATAATAAAGTTTTAAAGTGCTGAGTTGTTCTGGGTGCATCAAGAAATGTTCAGCGCACTCTTAAGATGCTGTCAGTTCAAGTTTAAGCGATAAAGGTTTTTCTTGTATTTAGCTCTTGGGTTAAATCAGAAAGGCTTTTCTATGTGTAATCTATTCATCGTTCTCAAATGTTTTATAAAACAGCTTTTGATTTTCAATGTACAGTAAAAAAAATCTGGTTTTTAGACTTGCTTTGACTTTATTGTGCTGGATTTCTCAAGGTTAATGACTCTTTAAAAGCGTACCTCAGTCTCACACTTCACGTCAAAGCAGAAAAAGACTAAACACAGAATATGAATGCATTACAAAAAAAATGTACTTGGTTGCTATTTCTAAAATGATGCAGATATTTTTTACATTCAGACCACGCTCACAGCAATAGTGGAAGGATACACACACAACTAAATGAAACCTCCTTTTCACTGAGGTCAAACACATTCCTGAATCCTATAAATATTTTTTCTGCTACTGTATGTCTCTAATACATGCAGTGAGCCCTCACATGCATAATGCATATCGCTAAAATATTCATCAAGGATATAACTCAAATAAAGTTGAGGTTCAACTAGTCTTATTGAAAGGAATGCAAAGGAGATTGAGCAGTGGTGTTGGCTGCAAAAATCTAAATGTTTCATTGGCTAAGAACATTTTTTAATGTTTAATGTTAGCTCTGTTAACATATAAAAGCCTCTATCTTGGTTTTGTAAATATTGGAGGCTTCTGGTAGCTTTTATGTTGTAGTACAGGGAGTTTAGAAGTAAAGGAGCCAAGACTGGAATGTAGTGTTCAACTTCGTTTCCATTAGACTAGTCCAATGAAGACTCAAGGGTCATTTTAAGAGAAAAAAAAAACACAAGACACATAACTTGGACTGGTTACCATGGTGACAGCCACCTGCTAACCGACTGCCAGTGACAAAAGAGGAAGAAAGTGCCCATAATTTGTGGTTTGGCTGTGATATTAGAGAAGTGAAGAGAGTTTTTAGGGGCCATTGTTACCCACTAGATGTGGCAAAAAAAATAATCTAAATCCACCTGCAACATTTAGCAGCACAGCTTGTTAAAAACTCATTTTTCCCTTGTGTATCAGTGAGATTTGGTTGGTCATTTTTTTAGACTTAGAAAGAAATGCATCGAAGTCGGCATTCTGATGTAAGTGTAGAACATTGCTTTGAGCAGTAACCAAACCTTGAGCAGACTAAACTATTCATTTTCAACAAGGAACATTGTCTGGAACAGACCTTATAAGGAACAATGTAATTTGACCAGAACATATAACTAAAATGTTAAAGCTGCAGTTTAGTTTTTGCCTTCTTTTGAAATCATAGAAGTAAAATGAGTACGATTCTGTTTATGCAAAAAGTGTGTAATTAATTGTTGCCTTGATATTACCACACCTGATTGGGATGTAGCCAAGAACTGAACCACTTTATACTCTTTCCCTCTAAGGCTCAGTGACTACAAATGTAGCTGTAATCGAACCAGGGTTGGGAAAACTGCATTTGAAAAAGGCACTTCTTGTCTCATGGTTAAATAAAGGTCATTTGAAGAGATAATCCCTTTATTGTCTGGGATTACAGCCTCATTCCATTTAAAATTACTTTCTCGGAGGAATCTGAAAACCTCTAAACAACAACAAAAGATTATTGCGGTCAAGTCCCCAGTGTGTCACAAGCGGTTCTTTTGCCCTGCTCAATCCATTTCTGAAAACTTGCAGGTGACCTTTTGTAAAAGTCATAATGGTGGATCAAGCCCAGGCCGAGAAGGTAACAACCTCAGCGTCTTTATGGTATTCACCAACTTTGTGTGTTGCGTAAGTCATCAATGGACTTAAGGGACCAGAATTAAATACTATATTTGCTACAAAATGTCAGAAATCAGAAAGGGCAAAGCATGATTAACTGGAAGGCAGAACAATACAGTATAAGGGACAGGGACAAAGCCCAAATGATTGGAACAGAGGACTTTAAGCACCGTTGTTGGATTGAGGAGGCGATCAAGATCCGTAAAACGAGCCCAGAGGACAGTAAACCAGGACTTGTGGCATACGTGCTGTCTCACTCCTAGGATGCTGTTCTGAAGAAGTCGAAATACAGGAGGCGCTGTCGTCCTTACTCTCAAGGTGGAATCACAAAACCTGTATAAACCAGCGGACAAGACACTTCCCAGGAGGTCCCGTGAAACATGTCAAGGTACAATACTTAAAAACGTGAATCTGTTGATAAGAAAAGGACACAGATTATTATACTACACTTCAGAATTCATATTCTGTCAAGCAGGAAAAGTGTCATAACACATAACATACTTTGCCATAATACATACATATGTTTGTATTTTGTATTTTTAAATACAATCATATAAAGCCAGACTCAGCCAGTCCTAACGTCCACTTCAATGAGCTTCTATAACTTCTGTTTATGTTGTGTTTTATTCTCATAGCCATACTCACACAAACATACAGGTCCAGTCCTAAAGCAGATCACTCACCTTAAGTCAATTTGATCAGAGCTTATATTTAAGTTAAATGCTCTGGAGACTTCCTTGTGGGTTGAAATCAATACAACGCTTACACATGAGTTCAGTAGGCCATCACAATTTGATCAACTTCCCACAAACTAAAGACATTGTAAGGACAGAGCAAAAATAGAGGCCTGCTGGGAAGATTTGTAGTTTTCTCATGAAGTCAGACTTTACAGAGCATGTAACCACAGAAGTGAGTAACATGATGGCCATGAACATATCATTCACCGAAAGAAGATAAGTTAAAGGGGTTTCTGGAGATGCTCTTAAAGAAGATTCTCATTGTGTCTTTGAAGGAATGTAAGCAAAGGTGTTGGAGTCAAGAATTAAAACTTGCAACATAAGTTGGCAAAGTCTGAGGGCTTCAGCCAAGAGAGAGGACTGCAGCTGAGAAGCCGAGACGTGAGAGGATGCTCTTTATTCAAATCTCTTACGACAACATTGTGGATAAAGAAAAGCAGCAAAAGAATCCTGACCTTGGCTCCCAATCACAATGACAGTGTTTTATTTTTGCAGTAAAATGTGCAGTTCTAACGAGTATTGGGTATTGGATGAATGGGCCTTCATTGAAATGCAAAGAAAAGATTGCATTGGGGCAAATATGTTTCAATAAAAGTGACAAAATCTGCAGTTCTCCAAAGTGCAAATGGCAGCCCAAAAGAACCTAATGTTAAGAAGCCCTTTATTGTTTTATATGTATAACTTCTTACATTAAGTAAAACGTTATGCTATAATTAAGAATGTGGTCACTTTATTTAAGGCCTTAATAAGTGAGGCCTCACATATTGCTGATTCACAGTTGACTTTTCAGACCCTCAGCTCTACTTTTGTTTTCAATCAGAATATGCTTCACATCAGTGTCACGTGAACATCTGTGGTGATCTATAGCACAACTCTGAAGGACTTTAACAATGACCAAACACGTCAGTATGGACAGAGCTGATTTTTCTGCCATGTTAAGAATAATCATGAAGTTAAGTTGACAAAGCTTGGTATCACTTCAAGAATTTTCCTTTTTGTTTTTATCAATGGTCCTGTGATCAGACTAGAACAAAAAAACAAAAAAAACAAAGAATACTACAAATTTGATGCCTCATCCCTAAAATATGAAAAAAAGCGAGTAAAATTGCTTGTTGTCAGCACTCCAGCCTAACTGCAATAAGGTGGTCTGGCTTCCTCCTACAGTCCAAAGACATGCATGTTTAGGTGGATTTGTGAATCTAAATAGCTCTGGTGAATAAATGGTGTGATTAACTGGTAATTGTCCAGTGTGTACCCCGCCTCACGCCCAAAACAGCTGAGCCACTCGGGGGTTTACATCAGGAAAAGCAGTAGAACATGAAGAAATGTATGTCTCCCATGGTGCCTGTGGTCATTTTTAGTAGTTCCGCAATGCATTCACCATTTACTGTCCATGAACAAAATACAAGCACTCCATCAGACTTTAGAGTAATAAAGTGTGTCCAGTGTGTCCAAATGTATTTAGACTTATTTTGTGTATTTAATTAATTCTTCTTTTAAATCCTTCATTAAAAGTAAAACTCTCATTGTAATGTAGCACCGTGAAAAACTCCCGTCTTGTTTCTGTCTCTAGTGTCCTCCTCCTTCGCTCCGACTCATTCTTTTGTCATGTTCGCATTGTGCCACTCTCACCTGCCCAAATTAAATTTGTCTCACTCGAATGCAAATGGAATGGGATGATTCTGCATACAGCGAATCCTTTCAGACGCCTATTATTTCTGTGGTAAACTGCTTTAGATGCAAGCCCAGACGCTCTGAAATGCCAGCCAGCAATTGAGTGCATGTTTGTGTGTGAATGGGGAGGAAGCAGGAACACTCAGCCATGGCAGAAACTAATGAGACATGCATTGGTAATATGATTACAAAGTCAGTGAAAGGGCTGGGCACTGTGGTAGAGACATCTGCAGAGGACAAACTGGACACAACTCGGTGTGCTTTTCATCACCTGGATGTGAGTGACAGCCTGTCCAGACGGGGAAGGTGATGCTCTGACTTACTGTCATTCAAAGATAATAACAACGTTAGGGAGCTGGATGTAGGATCGTTCGAAACAAGTCGGGTTAAAAAATATGCTGTCTCAGGCCGTGTAGGTCAACATGTCCCAGGTTTGATCAGGATTTCATCTCAGCAACTGCTGGAGGATTAGATAAGAGACTTGTAAGTGCAGTGTGGGTGGTGAATAATTCTCACCTTTCTTTCTTAGCCATGGGCTGTCACAGTAACAAGTTGGCACAAAACACAGTCCCTACACAAAACGTAGTAAATCTGCTCAAACTCAGCTACAGAGCCCAAGTAACAAAATGGCATCCTGAACCCACTTGGCAAGAAAGTCTAATCAAAAACAACTTTTCATGTGTTCAGGTTTGAATGCTCTGCTTGCTCACCCACAGAGAAGCTTTTTAATGTTAGTTCTGGTGCTATTAAGAATTTAATAGGTCTCTCTTAAGTGCCTCAACAAAAACATTCTTTAAATGTTGTGTTTTTATCACGGGCACTTTACAAACTTTACAAAAGTACAAACTGAAACCAAACCGAACTCAAATGTATCCATGCGCAATGCTGCAAATGAATGCTATATTTATGTTCAAGGAAGAATACATTTACCATACAGTGTTTTGACACCATTGTTAACAAGCTTGTCACACATTACATTTAAGTTTAAAACAATATTAATGTCTAGGCAGGTTTTCTGAATGTAAACATACAAAGATAGAGTACCCATATATTTTGGGAATGCTTTCCAACTCCTTAAACGGAACAGACAAGGATTTTAATGCCAAAACATAATCTTCTTTTTGAATCGTTCGTAGCCGCAACCCAGCCAGCATTTCCACATAAGCCCCATTTGGGCTCAAATATGGGTCTTAAGTGGGTTTGTCCACAGTTTCCACAGTTGCCCCACCTGTGATAGCCCATATAATTTAGCCCATTTTGATTTAAATTATAATTTATTTTATCCCCAGACTGTATGTTCGCCTGAGGCAACATTTACGAGATTTACATTTCAGTCTGAAGTTTGAGAGTTGAGGGTTTTATGAGAAATACTGTCAATGTGGTTTTATTGAGACTCTTTTCCAGCTCTGGAGTTAATTGCTTTATGACATTAAAGATTTGTTCTGTATATTGTGAAAAAGTAATACATTTAAAAGCCTGTTATGTGTCTTTAAGCACAGTCTGTAACAGGTCTCTGTCGACATCAGTCATGTTCTGAACCTGACTCCAAGGAACACATGACACCAACATCCTTTTTTCCTTAAATGGTAATGTAATTTAAATCAACATAAAGAATCCTTCCCTTTCGTTTCTCTGTTGAAGTCTTGGTCTCTAATTTATAAGGACACAACCTTTGGTGTCCAGTTGTAAAGTCTAACCCCCATCTATTGCCCCAACCTGCAGCCTATCAAGAACTACATTAGGTAAAACAAAATCTCGGTTTAGCACATAATTTAAATCCTATCCCACATTTGTTGACAGGAACATTTGTATTCCACTTATCTGGGATTTGCAGAAACATCAAATACCAACACAATTTGACTAGTTTGTAAATTGAGAATGAAGTGTTTTATTAAATCCTTTTGTGAAGTAGGTTTTTGTTTTTGAGAAATAGACTCAAATTGAGTGGACGGCTCAGCTAAACTCATCTGCCACACTTCCTGAACTAATTAAACAGGTTATTTCAGCTGTTGTTTCTTAATAGAGCAGGTGATGAGACGCTCTGGTTATCAAACAGACAGGAAAGATACTTCAATGTCAATTTTTGCTATGAGTTTGTTCCTGCTGTGTTTCTTCCTCATAATACACCATTCATAAATTATTCATGACACCTTCATTAAAACACCTTCATTTGCATGTACACACCAGGGCGGCCGTAAGATGCATTAGGGCTTTTGATCCTGGTGCACATGTCAAATAATTTAACACAGAACAGAAGTGGACCGCAAAGAAGCTGGGCAACTTGGAAGAACTAAACTGATAATGGGCACCGGGAAAAGTTTGAAGAAAAATGATCATGCAGAGATGTAAGTGGGTCAGAGTGGACCCCTTTGGAGCAGTAACCCATTTGAAGAAGTAAATAAAGTATGATAAAGGAGCCATGGATTTCTCTGGTGAAAATATGACCGCATGATTTATTCTTCTAATTATTTTGATGGAGGCAGTGACAACAATTTAATTGAATTACATCAGCACACGTGAATAAATAATGACCAAACCACTTACTTCTACTTTTCCAGTCCTCTGTAAACCAGCAACTTTCTGACCACAAGCAACATTCCTCATGATTTTAATGCCTCCTTAGTCCGTATAAGGCTAATGAGCACACATTGAGTGATCAAATGTTAGACTTGAAAGACACAGCCTGGAGGCCAAGAACCCAGTTACTGCTCAAATTCATTAATATGTGTAACTACAGCTCACAGTGATGAGGTTACTCTGTATTACAACAATGACCTTAGCTCATCCAGAACATCATACAAGAGGCTAAACCAAATCAATATGTGTCATCTCAGAGTCTGACAGTGGATTTCTCAGTTACACAGTGCATCTGCTCTTCTAACTTTACCACAGGAGCTACATCCACGCCACTGTTTCCATTTTAAAAAGTAAACCTTACAGCATTTCTACATGGCGCCCACACAACTCTGCTTTAATGCTGTCACGACAAACCCTATTTCTGTCTGAAAACTATTATGTGGGCAGCATGATTGTCTTTGATTTGTAGTGTCCTAATCTTGTGATAATTGCTTATTAAATTGGTATCTTGATTTGCAGATAAATACAATCTATTATGGGTTATGAGATTTTTTTTTTCGTCAGAAGACAGCTGTGTGGACAGAATTATTTTATATGACTGATTGAAACAGCGGCTACATGGTATATACTGTACAGTACGTTTTAACTTTATACAAGAATCAGACGTATCAAATATGGAAAAATATGTGGGTTTCATTTTTTTTGCCCCATGACACTTCTGAGCCATAAAAGCATGAACACAAATAGATCTCAGGAGGAATGCAATGAATGTTGCAATAAATCTTTAGCAAAAGATTCTTTAAGTGATTGCTAGCAGCCACAACGTAACATTAACTACTCTTAATGCAGATGGTGTTTTTGTGATTCCCTGACTCATTTGTCTGGACATCCCACTTGTCAGAAGCTGTCTCCATGCCGGTGTGTTTTCACTAATCTTGACCTGTTCCTGGAGGAAACCCACCAGAGCAGAGGGAGAACAACAACCAAGCCAGGACCTTCTTTCTGAGAGGCAACAGTCTGACCACCACACCACTGTGCCCCCTGGTAACTTTAGTGCTGATTGCATAACTTTTCAATCCTTATTTTGGTCCTTTAGCATCCAGAATATCATTCAGTTTACAAATTATTTATGTAAAGGCTACATTAAAGCATGTGAGATATTTTTCCATTCAATTTGAGTTATAAAGTGGGAACAAAGTGCAAATGTTACGTGTTTACTTATTTCTATACAAACAGCCCAACCCTGGTTTTTATCATTTCAAACTGTTGCAGTCATTCTAGCAATGTGTTTCATCAGGGTTTTGATTCCCTGCAGTTATGTTGTCCCTTTTCCAGCTCTAGTTTATTTTTGCGAGAAAGCATAATGGATGAAAATGACAAGTAAAAAATGGTAAATAAGGTGTCATTTGGCCGTAGATAATCACACAATCGGGTCTGAAATCCTGGTGGAACGCTGACATATTTGGTCCTTTCAACTCTCCGATTACTGTAATGGCTTTGTTCTGCGCGAAGCCGAGGAAATGTTTGATCTTTTCGCAGGCTGTGCACCATTCCCACCAAGCTTTGCACAAAAAAGCACAGTACTGACAACGTTCCCCAAAATGAAAGCCAACATTTTAAAGTAAATTAACTTTAATGCTGCATTTGGTCTGACATGCCATCACTTCGATATTAAATTGATTTGGAGTAATAGTCACAGATGGCTATTAACACTTTCTTTATTGTAGCTTTTTGTCATGATCATGTGACGCTCCCCTCAAGGCACAGTTCAAAAACTACAATCTGTTAAATGTGTAAAGCTCACTCTGATGGAGACATCCTGCTGCTGGGTTTTGGTTCAACAGCATGGATTTGCAAATTTACTTCAAATGAAATGTTGCTGTTAAAATGAATGACAGCAACAGGAGTGGGCAAGACGACAAGGCAAGACACAGACATTTAATTATAAACATTTTGCTCCAAGATACTAAATATAATCATTTTGCAGAAGTCAGCTATCAGTATTTTATTTACGCATACAGCAAATAATGAGCAACAGTGTTATTATAAGATGTGTCAGATTATTAACAAGAGTTGATCTTTACCATTGCTGAAAGTGTCATTGAGCTGTGCCTTTTGTCTGCCTCACATTTTCTGTTGTTTTTTAGTCAAAGTAGGATTTACAAAAAGCAGTGGCAGTAAAGACAGCTTTGTGGTTGGTTCCTTTTGAATTTGTTATTGGTAGCTTTGTGTTTCTATAAAACACACATGTCATTTGTTGGCAAGAATATGTTTTAATAGTTTGTTTCCCCTCCATCATGATCAAGTCATTTAATGGAACATTATTTATGAGGGAGTGAGGGAGGGGCTTAGAGACACAGGCCACTAAATTAAACAGCTTTTCTATAGGGGACAGAACAGGATATAGAAACAAAAATGTCTAATAATGTTTAGATACAAAACACACACAAGCACAACTTTACACAATCCTGTAATTTTTTTATCATTCATTCATTTTTGCCTGCATATTTCCATGGGTTACAGGTGAGAGACTATCCCAGCAGGTTTGGGCCTGTGGCGGTGGGGTACACCCTGGACAATGGCTATGTAGTCGCAGGGCTAACTGTAACAGGTTTAGTCCACTGTAAATAGTTGAATAAATTGAGACAAGCACACTCCGACATCAAACCTCACCCGCCGAGTTAGATTTGACATCTCTACTGTCCACAAGTAAAAGTCAGGGACAACTAGTACAACTTGTCTGGCCTCATAATTCTTAAGTCCTTAACACTTTTCACACTTGGGTGGCTGTTAGCTCCCCTAAGGAGCTGTACCCTCTGCATCTCTTAGTCTAAATCACCTCATTTCATTTTCCTCCATTTTCCTCCATCGCACCTTATATCTCCCGTATGACTTCACAAAACCTAATTTTCCCTCCAATGTCTCAGTGCCACGCAGCGAGACACAACAGGGGTGCCCCTTTCTCAATTAGTGGTCAGTCATCCTCCTCTGGAATCCATCAGAGCCTGTCTCACTCGTGTTGATTCGCACTTCAGCTTTCCCCTTAACTCCACATTTTCCGCCTGAGTAGAATCTCTCCTGACATGTATGATTACTAGAAAGCCTCTCAATGTCCTTTCCTATCATACTTATTCAGCTGTGATGGAGCCTAATTCTGCTCTATATAGAAGGCAGAGTGTGAAATTCACTCTTTGCTCTATGTCATTTGCTGCATGTGGATGGGTATGTTTGCAAGCCCCGACAGCAATTTTTATTCAGTAAGCCCGTTTTTCTACCTTCAATTCAGCCATGCATGAAAAAGGGCCCTAAACTCTATAAACATTTAATGAGCATTGTGTTTTGGTGTCCCAATGCCAACGTCACACACTTACGCCAACGCTAAACTATGTTGTCCCTTGGACTGTCGTTCATGTGATGCTTTCTTAGATAAACAGAATATGTTCACTAATAGGTCAGTGTAGTACAGGGGTGGGAGACTAAGGCCCAGGGGTCACATGCGGCCCATTGGGCTGTTTAATCTGGCCCGCCAAGCATTTACTAATATTTTATTAATTATTAAACACAGCATATATGGTAATACTTTAGAGTAGGGGGCACATTTTTTCACGAATTTATGCATCAATTCATGTAAAAATCTATGAATTGTACATGCATGGGGAACAGTGGCTCACTGGACTGTGGTAGAGCGGTCGTCCTTCAACCGGAAGGTAGGCAGTTGGATTCCCGCTCTCCCCCACAGTTGGGCACGACACTTAACCCTCCTTGCCTCCAGTGGTGTTCCAGCTGTAACACTGGTGAATGGAACCTTAATGTAAGTCGCTTTGAATAAAAGCGTCAGATAAATGAATAAATGTAAATGCATAACGTTAAGGTTAGCGTTAGGTTTTCAGTTAGGATGAAAATATGGATGAAAATATGAGTAATTAGAGTCCTGCTAGAATTCATGATAAAATGTGCCCTCTAAGTGTTACCGCATATATTTCTTCTTTAATATTCTGCAGTGATCAGTTGATTCCACGACAACACAAGAGCCTCAGATTCTAATGTGGCCCTTGGGAAAAAAATAATTGCCCACCCTGAGTGTAGTACCTAGTGTGGGACATCCATTAGAAACACAACTGGCCATATTTGAATCACTTGGATCAAACAAAAATTTATATTTATACTTATCAAATATAGGCTGCAAGGTTTAAATATTAAGTGGGACCAGTGGGAAAAATGAATATCAAACACCGAACACTGAAACTTATCACTATTTGTTAAAGACATAATATGCTGAAATCTGAATAAAATAACACAAAGGCAAGTGTTTTTATTCTACTGGGTTATTGCATTGTTCTGGTCTGTTTCTCAAAACTGACAAATTACTGAACTCTCTATTACACAGTATCCAAAACACCTTAATACCAATGGCTATATATATATAAAAATTCTCCCTTCAACAGGGAAATATGTTTGCAAAAGTAAGTTTGCCTTACCCTATTTTCTGTTACAGTCTATTAAAGCTGGTTTTCCTCTGAGACTAATTTTGTCCTTTCTGCTGCTACTGTCACCAAACTGAGATAAACAAAATTAAACCCAGTTTGCAAAATGTATGAGAGCAACTACTTTTATTTTGTGCTGCATATTGGATTTATCAAGTAACAGGTATATTTGTTATGGAAGAGCTTCTTTCTGAGGAGAATTTCTGCCTTGTTGCATTTTGCTGTATTGTCTTTACCCCAACAAAACTCATAAGGAGAAATTTTATAACTCTGAATAAGCACCAAAGCAAAGCTGCCCTAGCATCCCATTAAATATAATGAATTACCAGCTGCCTGCTACTGTACATGGCAGGAGAAAAGGGCTGTGTGTGTGTGTGTTTTTTTTTTCCTTTATCTTGTAGATAATGAAGAAAATAAATAATGATGGTAAATTATACAGTCAGTTCTATTATGTTTTATTGAAGGACCATGTGTTTTCATTTCCAGACAGTAGACAACCCACTGGTGCGTTTACTGTACTGAACAAAGCATGATCTGAAGACAACACAACAGCTCGTAAAACTGCACTGAGAGTGAGATATAAAGTCTGGTATACCAGACCGTTTTCTCTCTGCGATTTTGCGGACGGACCAATCACAAGCCGTTTGTCTGCAGCAGGGTGTGGTTTGCTGGCCACATCATACACAGTTTAGAACACTAGTTTAAAACATTGAACATTGCAGGCACTGCTACCGAGAGGCCGTTTATTTCTGCTCTCGCCTCGGTTTTGAATAACCAACAAAGTACAAAAACGACAAAACTGCTCTGGTGTCCGCTCTAATGGTGACCACGTTAACTAGCGGCACTAATGTGGCCCCCCCTTCCAGAGTTTCTGACTGTTCCCCTGCAGATGTACCCAAAAGCTTTCACACAAAATGATGACATTACTCGTGAAAATGTCACCTGCCACCGGCTGAGTGTCATTGGTGTGTTTAGCATGAATGAAGTATATGAACCACTTTTAAGATTGATAAAAGTTATTTTTTTTTTTTTTATAGATAACTGCAACTGTAAAATGTGAAACGTGTAAAAACGTTTTTTGTTTCTGTGCTTTCAATTCTGTTTTTTCTTGGAGCTTATCACAGCCTCAGTCATGTTTTATCCTCTGACCTATGGCAGTTATGGCCTTAAACCTTGTATCTTTAAATATTATTTTGCTTTTCAAGAGAAAATTTGTCAGCTAATAATAGACTTTTTTAGTCTGTCCATGAAGTAAATTTACAGTACAACTAATGTAACTTAAAAAATCTTTCACAAAACAAAAGGTTCCACAAATGGTTCTGTCTAATACAGTCTGTTAAATCATGAGATGAAACTATTTGAAACCAATATCCCTGTTTAGACCACAGTAAATAGGATACTGTGTTGTGCACATTGTTTCTAGGTCAGTCATTCCCAAACTGTGGTCCGCGGACCACTAGTGGTCCGTGAGGGTACTGCAGGTGGTCCGTGGAAAGGCAAAATAAAATAATATTTTACCTTCATTTTACCAGGAAATTCCCATAAAAAAAATTCAAAGAATATGTAGGCCTATATTGATATCAGTATTTCTGAAATGTTTTTTTCAGAAATGCCAAAGGTTTTGAAATGTTGACTATCCAAGTGTTCTTTTCCATTGCTATGGAAATAAGCCTGTTGTTCAAATTAACCTGATTATGCCCTCGGGCACATGAGTAAATAAATAAATAAAATATGTGGCAGCCGTTGTGTGCATTAAACTTTCTTTTAACAAGCCTGTTGCACACTGATGTGATGACTAGTAATAGTAGTGCTAGTAAGCCTATTTAGAGGTGCGGATTAATTCAGGTAAGACTGTGTGTAGACATTTTATTATGTGTGTTATGAGGTGGTCCGCAAAATTTTTTGATTACAAATAGTGGTCCACACACACAAAAAGTTTGAAAAACCCTGTTCTAGGTAACACAAATACATTTAAACTGTAAACTCCACCATTACTTGACACGGTGCTCACCTCTTGAGGCGCCTCCACCTTACTGCGTGAAGTGCTATGGTGACATATATACAAAAGAAAAAATGCTGTAGACAAGCACCAGACACTAACAACACTAACACTAGCACTTTGTTATTGTGAAGCTCTATTTTTCCAAAGAAGATCATCCTATTCCTCACACTCTTGGACTAGCACAGTGAACTCTCTGTGTTTTCACTGCTCTGCATTTTCTTTTTTAAGTGACAAAGCAGAATTTCTTATCGCTGTCTCTGTGACAATGCTCTTTTTTAGTCAGAGCAAATCATGGGCCGCGATCAATCAGTAAGAGCGAGGATCCCCCGATTCAAGCTCGGCACTTATCAGAGGAACTGTAATTTTAAGCATGCATTATTCAACAGCACTGTAAGATCTGTGATTGTGCAAAAGCAGTGGCAGGGCAATAGCAGACATGTCCAACAGAGCCGCGAGGTAATATCTCAGCGTTTGGCCACAGACATCAATTTTGTAAAATCTTGCATTGAAAAAAGTTGAACACTAAACAGACAATAACCAGATGTAGGGTGGTTGATCTAAGACTTATCTTACATCTTTTTTCACTGATCGAGGCAGGAATCCTCATACTTTGCTCTCAAACACTTCCCTCAGCTCCTCTAAATACTGAGAAACACAGAGATAGCTCCAGGCCTCATGGAGAATTTTGGGGGGCATCCAAAACAGATACCCAAACCACTTCGTCTGGCTCCTCTTTTTTTGCTGTTATTGAATATGTCATATATACAGTATTTTCTGTATTGTGTGCATTAAAAATATGTGTGAGGTTTTATGGTTTATGATATAGAACATGGCTAAAAGGGGAAAATATACCAATGTACCTTGGTATGATTGAAAAATGTATTCTTTTTGTCTATCAACATTTTTGGGACATTTAGGAGACAATGGAAGCCTAACAACAATCCATTGTCAAGCTTTTTAACCATGGCCCTCTCATCACATAGTGACTTGAGATAAAATAATGTGTTTTTTAGGCACATATAAAGGCTATCATCATACTGCATATCTAACCCTGCGTATGCAAGCACTAATCCTCATGCTGTTGACCCCAGGCGAGTAAAGAGCAAAAAAGCCCACTGACTTCTTCTCTGTGACAGACTTATTTCTCACCTTTGTACATTTAGCACAACTCTTTATGGTGTATGCTCTGATGACAAAGTAGGCTCCATGAAGCCCCTCACTGTTCAGACTCTCTCAGACAGCCTCTGACCTGTTGGTGGTGATTCATCTAGTGTCAGAGCTGATCTCCTGTGAAAAAGGTCCCACAGCGGGGCACCTCACAAAGAAAGTCCAAGTGTCACAGGCAGCGTCATCACTCTGGGCTTTTTATAAAAGGCTGTAATAAGCTAATTAGGTGACATTTAACACTAACATCACTAAATACAGATGGAGACCAAAGTAGACTACTTAGAGACTGCTTAAGGTCATCCCAAATTGACTATTACTTGAAGTCTGTGATTATTCTAGGAAAGAAAGACTCCTTGCTTAATTGTACCATGTAGCAATGCAACGTGCTGTATAACCAGAATGTGGACTGTAATGGTCATTCTGTACATACAGGGTTGCACACAGGTGTAGCATGATGTTCAAAACACAAACTTACAATTTGAAGAAGAGGTGGTAGCAAGTCCATGAAAATGGTTGTCAATTTCTAACAGGTATTTCAAAATTGTTTCACTCAGTGGAGAGTTAATACTGTTCCATCCTAAAGAACAGTTACAGTATGTGTAATGGATATGCTGTCACCCATGTGGCATGCAACATCTAACAATAATGTTGCATTATGGTAAAGTTTTTTTTTTGTTCCCTTCTCGGGTACTTAAAGCATCATTCACTCCTTTCACACCTGGGCCAGACGAGAGGGGGGCTGCCATACACACAGCGCTTACAGCCTTCTCCGATCACCACCAAACCGCTGTGGCACTGGAGGCAAGGTGGGTTAAGTGTCTTGACCAAGGACACAACGACCGTATGAACCAGAGCGGGAATCGAACCGCCAACCTTCTGGTTATAGGAGGACCGCTCTACCGTAAAGGGTCTTTATAAGAAGTCCCTTTACAATGTAATGTATTCCCTGCCACTTTATTGCTATCATTATCCATGTTTGTGAAGTGTTAATAACAAAAAGAAGGTATGATGGCTTGGGGTTTGTTGGTAATAGTCCAATGCATCACTGTCCCAAAAAATCTTTATTTCAAGCTGTAGCAGGTTCCAGTTTTTGTGTTTACCCAATCTTTTTTAAATTATTATGGTAGGTATGTGTTTAAACAGTTACATATTGTACTGCAGATGATAAAAGTACATAAAGATGAATAGAAAATGTGGTAACAATAAATGAATGCATTGAACATTCATACATTTAAGACATCGAAATCTTGTACATTCCTGTCAAGATAGCGGAGCTACTTCGTCATTTAAACATAGAAGATTGTTCATTTGTCCATCACAGTGGGTTCTTACAGTTTCTCTGCGGTGCATGTGTGTCAAGCCCTTTACATTCATTCTGGTAATTATGCATGGCAGCGGAGATGAGTCCTGCGTGCTGCGTGTCCAATGAGCTGGCATCACAAGAAGGCCGTGGCCCCCTCACAGCGGCTCATTTTTACATGCTCCGTGTGGTCGGGGTGATCTCCTGCTACACATATACCTCCAGTACTGTCCCTTTCTGCTCAGGCCCTGGAGCTGCAAGCGTGAACCTCTCTCCATCGCTGCATGAAGACAGACAGGGGCACATTATCAGGCAGGAGGATAGACCCCCGCATTCAATCTTCGACTATAAATAACCCCCCACCAGCACCTCATTGACATTCATGAGGTAAAATAGCAGCTCAGAAGAAGAACAGGAGCTGTGTTTGCCATCTTTACTCCTCTCTTGTTTAATCAAACACCAGCAGAAGATTTATCACACTTTGTCACTCTCTGAGTCTCCGCTCTGAACCAACTGGACCATACTGACTGCAACTCCCCCACTGTACTAAATGTGATTTCAGACCAGCAGGATAATTTAAATGAATATTTGATGGTAAGACAAACAAATGAATATTAATTTTCAAATGATACAAAATTACAAAAAATAATTACTGTGTACTTACTTTTATTTCCTGACCAACATACTATAATTACCACAATTCAACAGAATATGTGGGATTTACCTTGTTTAACAGTAACTCCAACTGCATGGACTCCGCATGTGGCATACAAGGGATAAGTTATAACAACAAGTAATTATTACAATTTCTTTATTTGAGGCATAACAATAATGTAGACAGACAAAAAAATGGTCTAATAATGTTGCAAAAATTCCCAAACTTAACAAAAAGATCCTTTGAAGAGGCATTTAAATGAACATCTCCTCCTTTTTTGCAAAGATGAAGCTTCAGTGTCTAGATTGCATTTGTGTTGCAACAGAAACGGTTGCGTCAGATCTGTTAATGGAGCTGCTGTGTTCAGTGATCAAACTGGAAGTCGCACCTGCAGGGTTTACCACACACACTGAAGACATACGGACTTTCATTTTACCGATAGTTGTTATATGCTGATCATAAATGACAAAAACTAATTCCTCTGATGATTGTGACTTAAATAGCCACATTATTAACTGAATGTACAAGGAAATGTAGGTGCTTTGCAATTGAGTAGACTAACGACTAAGCCATGTGTGGCTGCAATAAGAAGTGTACAGTTTATGATTTATTCACAGCTTTATACTGCTGCACTTGTCAACTACATTTTGGGAACTCACTGAAGTTGTGCTTGTGTTATGATTCTCAATTTTATCCAAGTAAAGTTTTATTCAATGAACAGACTGCAATGTTTAGTTTCACCTTTTAGAAACCTGTTGTTCAGTTGGAACAACAATTGAAGGGATACCAAGGTGGTATGGTGTGCTTATTTGGGACACATAATACACATTCTGACAATGGAAAGGCCTTTAAAATTGCACTGTAATGACCCAACCATACCACTCCAGAGTAAATGTGCCTTTTGATATGTTTGCAGTAGAGTGCATAAGAAACACAATATTTTCCAATAAATGTAACTTCACTTAGAGTAAGAAATGTGTAACCTTCTCCAAGTTCTCAGAAAACAGCCTGAAGAACCCAGTGATATAGAGATATGTCACTTATCACACAGTGTCTACATCACCACTTTTACTGGAGTTTCTCGAGTCACAAGACCTGTCTATCCCAAAATGTTTAGAATAATCATCAACTGTTAGATCATGGCAGGTAAAATATGTTGTTTGCAAAGCTAGTGATATAAGCTTCTATATAGGAAATAAGTGCCAAGTTACTTTTATATTTATGGTAAAGTGGTGTCATTTGAATCCCATTTGAACTTTCTGACAAACCTTTCCAGCTCAAGATTAAAGAGAAGCATACAATCTCCAGTCTTGCTTTCACACACACAGCGTTAAACATTCCCACAATCGTTCACTTCAAAAGAGGCTTTAATAACGTTTTATTATCTGACAAAGAAGCTGTGATATTTCCACCACCCAAAAAAAAAATCAAAGTTGTGTTGCCATGGAAACTGTGAATCTCAGTGTGTCTGCCTTATAGGCAACAGCTCAAATACCATCCCGCAGATACATCTTATCAGACTCCCCGACTTGTTAAAACTTTTGTGCCTGATCTCCATTTTTCTTCTCACTTCCAATCAATGAGCTTGACATTTCTTTTCACCCGCAGTGTTCAAAAAAGCACATTTTTTGAAAAACCTTTTCTAATTAACACATCTGCCTAGGTCAGGTTCAGAAATTGCATGCACTCTTGTTCCTGTTTCCTGTTTTGACAACTTGGAGTTAAATGGTAAAGACAGGGTACAGGTGTAGCGGTATTCAGGGCTCTAATTTAGCACACAGGCACTGATGATTGTAATAACAGGCATCGCAAAACAAAAATACCCACTGTCACATGGCAATCAAAGCCCAGAAACATACCTGGTCAAAAATAAAATAAAAATGTAAAAAAACTTTTCACACCATAGTTTGGCATATTCCTTGTGAGAAGATGCTTAAGATAATATTTAGGTTTTAACAACGTTTTTAACAAAGATACTGATTTATCATGATCTTTTAAAATGTTTATATATTATAGCTCCAGTAGCAGTAAAAAACCATAGAATGTGGAACGATGGGGGGTTAGCTTCATTTATACACAATTGTTTTGGCCTTTTTATTTGATATATTTGACATGGTCAGTGTAGATGAATAGGAAACAGGCTGAAAAAAGGAGAATGCCGAGCTGAAATTAAACCCAAGGCCACACAAGTGAGCGGTGTTCACAAAAAGCAGTGCTGAGAAAAGAGCACAAATTACGGATTATTAAAATATACATACATATTCAAGCATGTTATTACAAAATAAATGTTTTTCTTGCTGAATGTTTTTTCTTTTACATGTTTATGAGTTAATCACAATCAGGCGTACAATGTCAAATGGCATTGATTTGATATAGTGCTTTTCCAACTTGAAGGGACTCGAAGCACTTTACATTAAGCTTCTATTCACCCACCAGTGTTACAGCTGGAACACCACTGAAGGCAAGTGTTAAGTGTATTGCCCAAGGACACAACGACAGAATGAACTGTGGGGAGAGCAGAAATCGAACCTTCCGGTTATTAGACAAAAAAGGATATTTTGAATACTACACAAAATATTTCTTGAGAAAGTAAGAGAAGAAAAGAAAAACATAAATAGTTTAATAGATTATCAATGCATAGCAAGTGTTAATATTCAAAATGCATTCAATCATTAGTGTTTGTTAGCTTTCTTTGTAGCGTGTATTACGGTCAGCAAAGCAGCTTGTGTTGATATAGTCGTATTACACTTCCCACTTCTTTTAGATAAAGATAATACAAACAGTCTATGTTTTTATTGCTACATTTCAATACAATGGTTTTACAAAATTAATGCTGGTATTTCACATGTTAATGCATATAGCTTGCTGACCTTAACGCAATTAGCTTTGAGTGACTTACTACTGAAATATCTTGTTAGAGTCTAGCAGAAGATGCTAATTACTTACAGATGTGGATACTACAGCTGATATTAATATATTAACTCTGCAGGGTGCCCAAACTTTTGCAGAAACCATTTTTTTGTTTTCTGTTATTTTGAAAGTGTAAATGATGGAAATAAAATCTAACTTTTTTTGATTATTATAAGGATGTCTAATCTGTCATTTGATGCCTTTTGGAGATTTTTTCCATCTTTTCTTGGCGTCTTTATGCACATTAATATTTTTTTTTACCTGGGGTGCCCAAACTTTCGATCCCCACTGTACATTTCTCAGTCAGAGTTGCTGGCTTCACGCCTGCATGAAACACTCTATATTCTATCGACTTGATTAATCTGTTTGGTGGATCGTAGCCACTTTGAGAACACATAGCCTGACCCCAAGACCCAAGAAAGCCACTGCACATTATCATTATTAACCCGAGTTTACCCCAGAGGAGATCACATGTCCTCTGAGCTATTGTGTTTCGGCGAACTCCTGCTAACCTGAAACACGATCTTCGCAACGATGAGCTGTGAAATTTGCGACCTGTGAATCCTGGCTCATGAAAAATTAAAAAGGAGTTGGTATTGACCCGAGTCGCATGTGACCTCAGAACATAAAGAAATCACCATCATATCGAAGTATGATTGATTACAGCAGCTATAGCTATGGCTGGGTATAACAAGACTTATACTTACTCTTGAGGCTTAATAATATAGTGCTATTTGGTCAGTAGTTCAGCTCAAGGTGTCCAACATATTCCCCCTTTGTCCCCCTAAACAGACTTGTTGTCACACATTTGGTTTGTGATGATTTGGCCACCATACTCTAAAGACAACAGCTGCAATAACAGAGGTATTACAGCAGAACGTGACATTGTGTTTAAAAAATATGTAACCTAACCTATCTAACCATTGACTTTTATTAAATTCTGTGTACTGCATCTTTAACAGCATAAGGCATTGGCAGAGGATGAAACTGTGAACAAGCAATTTTTATATCACACCTTAGACAGGATTAATACATTGAAAAAAGCAGAAGACACATTATATTCATATCAAGTGTTTCTGGTTCTAGATTTCTTGTTTGCCTTGATTTTCTGAGAAACCAAGGTTTGAATAGCCATTAGAGATCTGTGTCTCCTCTGTTCATGCCCCTGTATTTCTGTCAGATCTTTTAGAACGGGTGACTAACGACAAAGAAAGATCGACAAGCCCCAGCCTCAATCTCAGTGAAATATGTGTGATTTATAACTGTTATTAACCTGTACCATTTCCCTCAATGCTTATTCAAATTCCCCACTAAATCCATCTCACACTGATTTTTTTTTCATCATTGAGCTTTTGCATTTGGATCTATTACGTATATACCAGGATAAAGATTAGCTGTTTACACAAAAGAACCTTTTACAGTTGGTGGAAACAGGTAGTGTGGATTGTGACTAGATCTTATATTAAAAACAGCATGAAGCACTTGCTCATAAAATGGAGCTACACTTCCAAACATACATGAACACATGTGCTGCGTTTGAGAAGAAATCACAGCCCACATTTAAGCCAAGCATCACACACTCTGTTCACAGAAAAAAAAGAAATAAACAGCTTTGTTTGAATTGAATTTCAGCTCTATTTAGATTTTCAAAAGAAGAGGAAAGGAAAGGAAGCAGATGCTTTCTGGAGAGAGACAAAAACTCACTGGGAGTAAGTGAGCGTATCCATATTTCCACCTTCTACTGCTGTTTAAAAATGTAGATCACACATTAAAGGTGTCAAGCATGGCAAGTATAGAAATAAATGTGTGGTGTCTAACAACAGAAGAAATCCCTTATGGTGAAATCTAAAGCCAAACATATACTACAATTTTTAAAAGTATGTTTAATAATTTATTATTATTAATGCCCTATTATTATTATTTCAGCTATAAACATATGTTTCAAATACTGTGATGTTGGCTAAAGCAGTAGCATTACTGGACCAACAAAGTGTAACAAAAACCGTTCTTAATACATCTAAACTACAAAAGCCACTTTCACACATCCAGTGCAGATGTAATTGGGGTTATTTCAACAAGGCACAATCCGTACGTTGTTGTTTGCACAGGCAGATTAAGTCCGCAAAACAGCCGTGTGGTTAATGTTCATAAATCTCATGAATATTGCGAGTGGCTTTAATAAGAAATGTGGGGAGGGAAGAGCGGTGGATGGAGCTCACTTAGCTAGATGGAGCAAACACAATGCAAACAAACAAATGACTCTTTCATGGACACAGTGATTCTTGCACTAATATTGAAACAGCAGTTATTCGAACATGTAAGGATTATAACCAAACAGTTTAAAGTAAAGTTCAAACAGCTGCAGAGGTTTCAGCTCTCGACCCACAACGTGCTCCTCATCACCTCACCACAGAGACTACACTATAAATGTTCACACAACAGGGCCCCCCCGGGTTTGACCAAAGGGTCCCTGAAGGATCAAGTGCGTAGTGTGAAAGTTGAGGGGGAATTTCTTTCCTTCAACCAGGGCACACAGCTACAAGTGGATGTGTGAAAATGGCTATAGTGCACCATTACCGTCACAAAGTTCTAGCTAGTGATGCTAACAGCTACTAATGTACCACAAAGTTGTATAAAGCATTGGTTGTTGTGGTTCTGTGGTACATTTCTGAAGGAAGCGGCAGTAAAAATGTAAGTACTCTGCCTTTTTTCAAATAGGAGTCAATACCAATGTCTTGCTAAGAGTCTCTTCATTAAGGCTCTGTAGATGCAGTGCTACTAAAGAGAGTCATCATGTTTGTTTTCTATACCATACCAGTGTACATTCTTGTTAAATCTGTGAATGCATCATGAAACAGCTCAATAAAACGTATTGAAAGTATTGAACAAAACAGAACAAGCAAACCCTAAAGCTTGCTGCAGTGTATGTACTTTTTATTTGCACCCACCTGAGAATCCAGTGATTTTTACAATGCTTTGGCTTCAGACGGCAGTAGCTTTTGGAGAGACAGGTTAAAAGAATCATAAATCCGGCAGAGAAGCTAGCGCTGATATAAATAGTTGTTTTATGCTGTTGTAGGTCTAACGGCTCCATTTCTCATCCGGCTCTTGGCAGCTCAGGCATGTTCTTAGTGACTGTAACAGCCAGAAAAATCCATAGCAGGCATGAGCTGAAAGCCAAAGCAGCCATTCACTGGCCGTTAAAGGATGTGGGAGAAATTCATTGGCTTTAGGGCTTTATTATTTGAGTTTAACCTCTCATAGTGGCCTAATTTCTCATACAGTTTCCCACAGATTTGCACTAGTCTATAGAGGATATCAAAGACAATGAGTGCAATTTCATGGGTCAGATTATCCCAGTTGTGAGCCATATCTCGTTTATGACTATTTGTGATACATTTACATGCACTCAGACAGACCTGCATACTTGTGTCCTTGTACAGGGGATATTTACCACATTTAATAAAGAAAGAGACAAAAGTAGCTTTTTGCCATTAAATACATAGTTAGCATTACAATTCTAACAATATATACTCTCAAAGTCATTTTTATAGTTCTCTGACAAGGACATCCTAACAAGCTACAGTACACTACTGTATAATGGAAAACACATCTCAATCTTAAATTAACACAATTTTGTGCACATCTTATTATACAAGATGGAACAGTACCATTTGCATTTAAAATAAATATGTGCCTTAAAATTCTAATAGTGTGTGCAGATCCTGAAAAGTTACGAAGTGCTGCTTTAAACTTGTCCTAACCTTGAGTGAGACCCCACTGCCATAGAGTAGGACAAGCAGAAGTGAGCAGAGAGAACACGTTGGAACAAATACAACAGCCTTCAGCGCCTGTGGTGTAGCAATAGTTAAAAGATCCATGATACCAGAAACAAAATAACCAACCTTTTTGATTTCTGCACAGTTTTGTTGAATATTGCTGAATGCTTTCTAGTTTCAAATGCTAAAAGCATACACTTGTGTTGCTGTATGAAACCTCCTGCTTGCTTTATGTCATGACTTACCTCCACAGTTTGTCGGCAGCTGTTAGAAACCAAAATATAGAGCATATGGGCCAAAGCATCTTGTTTTCTCTTGAGGTTTGGTTTGGTTGAGTGGAAATCTGGTATACTGGCTTATCCTAATTTCTGAAATCTGGATATCATTTTTATGCACCAACCATACTCATTCATTTGGTGAAGCTAATTAAGACCCGAATTCTTTCTTTATTAAGCTATAGACATATAGACATTTGTATTTCTATCCACTGTGCCAAAAAGCTGTAGTGCTGCGGGTGTTGGCACTAGGTCCTGGAAATTCAAGTCTAATCCACACAGACTTGACTACTTCTTTACTAGAAAAAAAAAAAAAAAAAGAATTACGCTGGCCAGTCAGTCTGAGAAACACAGTTTTACTTTCTGGTCTGTTTGTGTTTTGAAAGTACAAAGGGACTTCTAAAACACTAATTACCCACTGTCCACTGGGTCCACTTTGTGAAAGCGTGGTCCACTGTAGTCACCTCAGGATTTCGACTTTCACAAGCGACCCACTCTTATGCCCATATACGGTCACAAAAAACAGCGGAGAAAAACAAAAGTGGGAGAAGTCTGCCACAAAGGAAACACGTCCTTGACACAGTTTTATTTATAAATGATGCCATCTCTCATTGGAAACGTTTCAAAGAGTTACTGTATACATGCGGTTTAAAGTTAGACACGGGTGGCAGGAGAGGTCTCCGCTTTTATTAGCGGCAGAGAGATTGGGTAATTGCTGTGCAGTTATTTTAATGTTAAAGCCTGAGGATACACCTGGACACCTGAGATGCAGTCCCCTGAGTGGATGTTCCTGTAAGATGCAGTTCACAGCCGGGGCAGTTTCTGAAGCTGCGTGCATTTCTAAACAGTATAGACTCATCATATATGCACAGTCAGCAGTCCTACATCTCCACCAGACCCTTCACAGCCCCTGAACATTGGGTTTAATGCCTTAAATATCAAGCTTTGAAAAGGTGCCGTGAGTCAAGGCATGTTTTTACTGTCTGTGTGCTTTCAGGCTTTTAACAAATGGTAACAACAATCATTGGTTCAGAGCTTAAAGTGGTGGCTATGATGCAAACAAATAATATCCCTCTTTGGAACTTGTGCAAATCCCGTTTCTGTAGCCTATGTTTAATATTGTATGTACTGATCAATTTCCGAGTTATGTTTTGTTGTTTTGATTTACTGGACAGAAAGTTCAGCAAAAAAGTATACCGATGGAGAAAGAAAAGTCAGAAACAAATACACTTGGTCTTTAGAAAACCTCTGAACTCCACATAGAAAAGCTTGGCCCTGAGCAAGGATAAACTCAGGACCTTCTGGCTGTGAGGCAACAACCTTGCTGTACTAGTCAACAATATCTTAAAGTTTGTTTTGAAAGGCCTGAGTAAAAGTATTTTTTCCCCTCAAGTTGAAGCAAAAAGAGGTAATACTCCTGCTACTGTTACTACCCGCCCCTGCGTATGTATTAACATGTGTTCACCCATTTTGATTTGAACTTTACAACCTTGTTAAAATATACTCTCAGTTAATGACTTTTTGGAAGCCAGTGATGGCCAGAAATAGCTTTCTTGATCATCAGTGAGAAAATATACACAGTGTATCTGGCTCTACTTTATGGCATATTTCCCAGCTGCACAGCAATAAAGACGTGTTGCAGGATAAATCTTGCCAGGACAGAAACTGCAGATAGCTTTTTGCACATTGGATACATTCTTAAATAATATCGGTCTCATTTTAAAAAACATCATACAGTTTTCACTCTTAAACAAGGATTTGTAAAAGAATGCTGAAAATTTTAAAAAAAATTTGAAAAACACGGAGATATCTGCTTTAATTTAAATTGTATTTTTTACTAAACTGGATATTCTGTGTCTATAGTTTGAGGTGTGCTTTGACAGGCTCGGTGCATTTGCCCGAAGCAAGCTAATTGACTTGCCACAACTAATTAATTCAAAGGTTGCAAGGTTGTGATAACAGTGTAATGAGAGGAGGGAGTGTCAACACCGGTTGATAATACCTCTCCTAAATATAGATGAGATGGTGTTTGACAGCTTCCTACAGGGAGCAGAGGCCAGATGTAAAAGCAGATGGTGAGGAACAATGTGCCAATAATGTGCAGAGGTCTTCATACTGTGGAGTACAACAGGTTACAGCCTAATCTCCATTCAGCTTTATTTTTATTACACATGTAACAAGCACAAGGCAATGGTATGCAGTTTAGGATCAAACCAGAAGGCAATAAGCAGCAAGAATATACAGTATTTTATATATTGGGATTTACATTTAAGAATTTATTTCCATATCATTAAAATATGGGGAAAAAAAGACAATGTGACAACAAGGCAAAGGCAAAGTCGTGTTTTGGAAATGCCAGACCTGCCTTATTTGTGCCCTGACATCTGAAGTCAGTGTCTCCAACTGTTGGTTCAAACCAGGCGACGTGAATCAGCAGGGTTCGAGTGGGGATGATAGTGACCTTTAGATGGACGGGATGATTCATTTCAAACTTAAATATGATACCAGGTGTGCACAAGGCATGGATCATGGCCCACCACAGTTTCTTAATGACTGACATCTGGCTAGTTCTGTCTGCAGTGAAAACAACACTGGCTAAAATCACATGGAAATGAAATGCAGTTCATAAAAGTCTGTGTGGAAAAAGGAGCAGAAGCAGCTTTTGGCCCTGAGCAACATCAAAACACCACTTCTGGGCTTGTGGCTTCACTAAAAGGCCCACAATATGGCCATAACCATAGCCACAGCCACAGCGAAGTGTGGTCCAAATCAAGTGCTTTGGGGCTAATGGTATGTAGCACAGACCTCATGTTGTTCCCATTTGGAAGTAAGCAGCTGGATAATTCACTCATTGGCCTAAAATGCATTGAAAAGCATCTGGCATCATGTTCACTGTCATGAGCCCAACCATGTTTTATGGCACATAGGCCTATTCCTGCCCTGTTTTCCATGTTTGAGGGTATTCTTTTCATTGCAAGGGGGTTTTACACTTCTGGGGTTTTATTTTACCTTGAAGTAGCTCTTTATTACTTTCAAATGATCAAAAAGTGCAACTTTCTTCCAAAAAAACAATGTCTGTGGTTGTGGGTTGATGAGACTCTTTTTCCGTAATAACACCTCTACGTGTGGACTACACCCACATGTTATCTAAACTGTCGTCTCGCAGCCTCGCTCATCTCTGTCACTATTCTCACCTGAAGTGAAAGGCACTTTAAGTAAAACCACCACTGAAGGCATATACACAGAAAGTTTGAAGATCAAGAAGATATTGCTGAACAATCAAAAAGTAGGGGTTTTGTCAGTAGAAAAACAACTAAATATAGGTTGAAAGCCATTGTTTCAATAAGAGAAGTGTGTGGGAGCTACTAAAACAGTCTTCTCCGCAGTCAAAGCTGGAATCAATCCATTTTAATAGGGACAATTGGGGTCTATTCTGTTGACCACACAGGGAATCTGGCCTAATTGGCTTGTCAATGTGTTACCAAGAAAACCACTGTTTGTCTCACTTTTAACTGAAACAAAACTTCAGCTACGTAAACCCATGGCAAACAAGACTATTTGAAGACTCACTGTCCTCTCTTTTTTTCCAGAAATAAAATACTGTTAAATTCCCTCTGTTCCCTTAAAACAAAAAATAGAAATAAAATAAAAGAAAAACATAAGTGATGCAGAAAAGCTCAAGAGGCATGTTAGCTTAATCATTTTCCCTGAGCTTAAACATATTTTGTAATTATGTCCTGTCCCCTTTGGCTGATGGAAGTGTTTTTTTGAGCAATAAAGTTGTGACATTTTAAAATGAGAAGAGGACCACAATTAAATCTTGACGGTAACAGTAGGATTACCGCGTCTTGTTCATGACCCTAATGCGAATGTTACCAGAGAACATGGCGTTCACCCCAATAATTACACTCTTAATTCCACTTTCAGATGATTGTATTTCCTTTCTTTGGTGCAGCTGCAAATGTCACATGAGAAATTTAACCCAGTATTGTGTGATCATTTTCTCAAGAAGTGACATCAGAGACGTCGGTGAAGGGCTGGTCCAGTAGAATTGTGTTAGGAGGTAATCTATTTATAAAACACAATGAATAAGAGCATATTTCAAAATAATATCATAACCTGTCCTTGGGTTTTTGTCACATTAACAAGAGTTCATTTTAGTTCTGCTTTAGGGAACACTGTTTTTTTTTTATTTTTTAATACAATGCAAAATAGGTTTTATTAAGTTGCTGGAAAAAAGTCAAGCCCTGTAGAACAGTAGATGCCTTATTCACAATTTGTGTGTGTCTACATTGCCTCCACACACAGGCCAGGAAAGACAGAGAGGTAATACTGTGATTCAGTTTTATTTACAGATGTATAAAGTAACCTGAACATTACTCCACTCAATTTAATCTGATCATTGTACATTTGTGTGAGGAAGTTTAAATGCTAAGAAGATGTTTTGGGTTCTGACTGCCACTGTTGTTTTTGGTGGAAATATGCAGTTTGCACTTTCACACCTCACACCCCATCTTTTAGACACATCTTTCATAACAGGTGGGTAAACTGGTAAACTAAGTTATGTAGGACTTTTATCAAGACAGACTAATTTAATTGCATTGGATACTATTAAAAAGTGAGTAGTTAAGTTTGAGTTATTGAAGACTGTGCACCATATGTTTAGTTTTCCTTTTGAAAAATATTTTTGTTTGATTCTGTGAAAATGTGGGTCATAGCTGAATGATCAGGATAAATGCGGGTCCCAAGATTACACAAGATGAGAACTGCTCTTGTAGACCTTGTGAATACCAACAATCACCATGTTTATTAATTATTATTATCATTATGAACCATTATCATTGTTCACTTTTGTGTAAATGTTTAAAATCTTTATGCGAGATAAATGTACAGTATAACCTCTTCCAGCAGAGTCTGTTCCTGTTGGACATGATCACAAAGTAAAAGAAATAATAGAATGTCCACTGGGTTCTGGGGAGCTTTAAACATATATTTTTCCCATGGTAGACAAAATGGAGGTGATTATACACTACTGGTTTTGGTACATAGTTATGATTGATGTGTTTGTTCAGCTGTATACAACAACATTTTACACAATGCATCTTTCAAATGCAACATAAAAATACAACTGGGTTGTTTAATGGACATTAGAGCAGTAAAATTAAAGATTGTTCGCCTGGTCCATCTAGCTGCGGTCACCTGTAGAGAGATATTTATGGCTCCTGGGCTGTGAAATGTCCTGCTCTTGTCTAACCAAAATGATCACTGCTAAAGGTCATATATGTCCCGAGTTAAAGCCAGCTTTCACTTTCATCACACCACTTCTTTCTGACTTATTTTCAAGGTTCAGAGCTTCCACAGGAGCATTTCCTATGTAAAGAAGAATGTCGATAAAAATAAAAGGCAATCTATAATGCCATCTTTAGTTGGTGTCAGAAAGTAACACCCAGCCACTGCATAAATAGCTGCTGAGATGGCCGATTGATAATTATCCTTATCTCCAAATGTCTCCTGTTACGGGAAACAAATAAGGCCATGAGGAAGCAGAGGTCAGTGCGAGGACTTCTACATTTCATCCTGCTCACACTGAAAGATGGGAGAGACACCGAGTGACAGACTCCGACCCCTAGGTGATTTCTGAGAGGGATGATAAAGGCAACTGACGCAGAGAAAATTGGCAGATAATTACAAAGGCTGGAAGGGCCACATTTTCTCTCCCCCTGTCTCCGACTCTCTGTCAAAGCACAAACACACAAACCTAATGTAAGAGCACTGACAGACACTATGATGGAAATTATTTTCTTGTGTGAGATAAAAGGTTGCACATCACATGCACTTTTATATCAATGCATTTTCTTCCTGCTTTCCAACCATCTGCATATTCTGTAACCTGCACATTTATTTCGGCCAGTTTCCAGGGTAATTCATGAAACATATGATGCATCACTGGCCATTCCAGGAGCCCACATTCCTTCTGCCATATGACTGCACAACACGTCCACCTCCATGCACATAAGCTCCTCCTTTTGATGAGAATTTGTACTGTATTCAATTTACAGTCATATTACATATTAAATTACTTTGACAAAATATCAAGTCATGAGAAATTGGGTTGTTATTGTTTACTGTCTGTTGTACTTTTACACTAAAACTGAAAATACTGCATGTTTGATGTGTGAGTAATTTGCTTATTATGCAACCGCACATTATACATGTGCTCAGCCACCTGTCATCTTCCCCAATGAAATAAAAAAATGGAATAAAATATAGCCAAAGTGGGTGCTGCAATGAAACAGCCTCAAGTTTGGTTCTCAGCGTTTAAGTTTAGAGTTGCTTTTGTAAACCTTTGAAATGCAAAATTCCTTCAATTTGTTTTTGCTGTGTAGACTGACTCTGCCAGATAAAACTGCTCCACAGAACATAGTCTGTTTCACAGTACGATCTGGGAGGGCTCCCGTTAAAAGTGTTACTTTTACTGGTACTTTAAATGAATACCTGGTCAGTGATTGAAATTAATAACTCACAGTTTTATCAGCCATGTTGTTTACAATCGTAACGGTAAAACAGTCGCTACATCTTCAAACCTTAAACAAGCCCAGACCTGTCATTAAAGGTCACAACGTACTTTGTTAGGGGCAAACTCACAAATCTGCTGCAAGGTTATAGATTTAGTGCCACTTCACTAAGCACACATAGTCACTATATTTAGGTCTTCAAACTTCTACTGTTTTTACTTTGAAACCATCCCTGTCTAGTCCAATGCATAGTCCATTATGGGATGTTTATAGTTGAATGTAAAGTCTGTGTCTGCTGTCTGTCTCTCTCTCTCTTACAGGACTATATTTTTTGACAGATTCATTCATGGCTCTGTGTGACTGACTGGTTGAAAAAAAATAAAACTTGGATGACACAATAATAAGGTCCATCTCGAAAAATAATGCCCTGTAAGAAGTCTATGGGGATTCTAGAATGGTCAGGAAAGGCTGTTTTGTGTAAAAGACGAACTGTAATGTAATCTACTGCTAACATTCACTATACACAACACAAGTACAACCTTATAAAGTCTGGAATTTCACTTTAACAAAAGTTACAGTTGAAACCAGTAGTTGATTCAACATTAATCAGCAAACTACAGAGTCCAATTTTTTTTCCACTTTCACGCTGACTTTCATCCTGTTCATTCATCCCCCTCATTTACATTTCGTCCTAATGCAGTGTCTCTGGCCTCTCCTCCTGCCTCTCTCCCATAAGCCCACTGTGCTGCCCATTAATCATGCCACTCGCCTCTTGCTGGACAAACAGGGAGTGCCGAGGGGATCAGAGGCTGAACTGCACTTGAACTGGAAATAAAGCACCGCAGCGGCTCGAAAAAGCTCAACCAAATCATGTCTTAAGAAATTCACCAGTCTGTGCCCTGCCTGTGTGCTGCTGGACGGCTCACTCGCTCTTCTTCCCGAAAGGATACGCCTGCCTTTTAGTAATGTTATTCCCTCTGAAGTGTAGTCTTAAATCCCAAACGTTGTTTTTTTTATTCCTTTCACAGCCACCCTCACTGATGCAACTCGACAGAGGCAAGGTGGGCGCAGATATATCACATTGTGTTGCAGAAGTGACAGTTTGCACATATTCACTACAAAAGCGAGAGAAATCACAGAAGACATTGTTCTTTTCAAAATGAATTACATGAAGTAGAATAAATGTGAGGCATGTGATGGGTGAAGGCTGGACTGTAAATCTCAGAATAACTCAGTTGCATTGCTGGACTGCAGGGAGAGTTTATTGGTTTCACACTAGCTTCGATGTTTCTCTCACTGTGCTGCTGCTCAGGAGCACAACAAATGACAACTTTCTCAACTTGTTTACTTTAAGAAGTAAGTGCCACAGTCTCATTCAAGTTGTCGTTTGAGTAAGAAGCAAGGATTACCGCTGTAAGTGTTCAGGATTTTACAGAAGTACTTGAAATGTTCATTGTCCAGGGTGTACCCCGCTTCAGGCCTAAAGCTGCTGGGATAGGCTGTAGTCACCCATGACACCTCATAAGACAAAGCGAGAAAAATGAATGAATGAAATGAGATAAACAGCTTATATTTGACTGTTCAATTGTCAATTTGTATTATTGAAAATTGTATTAGTTTGAAATATATTCACATACAGAAATACTGTATATTTGGCTTTGTGTGGGCACATATCCAACATTAACAAAACAGTGCAACAAGATAGAGATAAGACAGGAAAGTAAAGTTTTTGTTGGGCAAAGCAAAGCCGCAGCCTTCTCCAAAATGCTGTAAATCTACTAAAGGGGTACAGGCCAACCAGGCATAATGCAGGCTTTAGCTACATCACCATGGAGATGCTCTCTTCCATCAAAACTGTGACCCAGAAGGTGTGCACGTGGACATCAGGCGTGCATGATGATGTCAGGGGCAGAAAGAAGGTGAACACAAAATGTCCGGCTTTTATCATTATGATTGGTGAGTGAGCAAATGGAGGTATGAGCACAGCTAACTCATCTCGTTACACTGGCATTATCAAATAAAGGTGAAAATGCCACAAAAATATTAAAGAGCAGTGCTTTGAGCTGTTTAGGCTTTGTTCTCACTCTTTTTACATTTGCCAATTTTATAAATATGATTACCGTGTCATTTAGTTAGCTTTATCTCCACAGATGGGAATAAGAAAAGGATGGGCTGAACCTGCTTTTGCAAACATCACTGTGAACCGCTATAAACATGCTTAACTGACACAAAAAGGATGCATGTAATTGTGTTTTCATCCCCAATGCCAGTGTTCTAAATGTAATTTTTTGATACTTCCAGAGATTTGTCAAGAAGCATCATTATAAAGATTCACACTTAGTTAGAATAGTGATAATTACAAACCATTAACTATGAGTAAATAGGCATGAGTTCAATTTAGAAAAAAAATGGACGGCCAAGCAGTTGTAGTTTACTGAACATTTTTTCTGAAAGATGCACATCATTTCTTGTTTTTCTATGTATTTACTATTTCGTTACATTTCTAAACATGAATAATTCTGAGCAGGAGTCAAACTGACCCTTGGCCAGAGTCACCAGTGTTAAACCTGGAGCCACTGCCACAGGAGACCACTTGATGCGATTGAAACGGTGATGTCAGTCTCGGTCTATAGAGAGCATGTCTTGTCTTTGTCTGGGGCAATTTAATGTCAGAAACGGGGGGATGGTATAAGGCGACGGTGAACAGGGGCTCTCCTGATGCATGTGAGTGCTAGTGAGTGGACTGGCATCTATTATTTATCTCCCCTACCCACCATTAAGCCTGTAATGAGCTGGTTTAATTCACTGGCCAAACAGGCTTACAGCAGTCATGTATCAATAAATGTTAATTATCCTGGCTCCTGGTCACGTCTTCGAGTGCCCCAATGCTGCAGTCCTGGCCTGATTGCTCCAGCATGGAATCCAATATGTCCGCTGTCGATGGCGCTTTACATGAGGAATGTGCCGTGTGCTGTTTAGACAATTAGTGGCTGTCCTCTCTGGTCTTAGGTTCAGTATTAGTGAGGGAGCAGTGCTGGCTCATCTGGATTCTCTGTCAACACCACCATCGATCCTGCAATGGATCACTGTCAGCTGCTGTTATCCCATTGAATTATGGATAAAGGATTTATATTGCATTACTGAAATACAGACAAACATATGGGAATAAAAGGACTATTAATAGAAGTCATACTTTTTAGTCAAACAGATTATGTTAATTAACAGTTTATGGTGAAAGGCCCGAGTTTGAACAAAGTATTTTCATTTGGATGATGTCAAGCAAATGGGCACCGATTTTACTTTAAACCATTATTATAAAAAGTATAATTATTCTTTGCAATAAATGTCTTTGCAATAAATGTTGCTTTTTGTAACACTACCTGAAATTAAGTGTATACTATGTAATAAAAATGTGGGATTTCTACAAGCTGAGGTGAATATTTTATTACATTTTGTTATTATTATTATATCATTATTATATATATTATATCAAATAAATACATGTTCGGGTAGCTAATTTTTTTTACAGTAGGTAAGATTATTTATTGCCTTATTCAAAGATGTGAAAGTGGGTCTTGATGTTTATTGAACTAACTAACCCTGGGGTTTTGCAGAGGAAGCCATTTGTGACGTTGGTCCATTTCCAGGGTTCAATCAGCTTTTGCCTCTTGGTCTGTTTGTTTAAGATAGGTGCATTTGCAAAAGATAGTGAGCATCTATCTTCAATAATGTCAGTGCTAAGGCCACAGCCCACAACTACTGAACTCTTTCTCACAGTATCAAAAGAGTTATACTTAAATGGATGAATCACAGTGTTACATAGTTTGTTGTATCTTCTATTCATCTGTTGTCACAAAAAATGCATTGCTTTCATACACTGTAGATGCTTTATTGGCACAGGGCTCATAGGGCGTAGTATAAGTTATGAGCAAATTCTTCTAATAACTAAAGCTTGTTGTTTTCTGTGGGTTTTAAACCAATGTCTGTGTTGCTTGTGACAAAGATAAGATTGATTTTTGAATCAGGTCTGTGTTTGAAGATGAAACTACAGCAGTCAGAGCAGAGACAATAGACTTTTGTTTGTGTCAATACCATAAAAGGTGGTGTTATTTACTGGCTTACCCTTTCTGAAAGCCGTCCTGAAAGCTGCTGCTGCTGCTGAAATGAAACACGAGACAAACCAATAGACTTTAGTGGAGGGGTTAGAGCGCAGCGTCCGGACAAACAGATGAAGCGTTTGGTTTTTCTTCTTATCAGCAGTGCCTTCCCTGTCCTTTCTGATTGTTCTCCTCCCTGACAACATAACTTTCACAGTGCTGCTCCTCTACCTTGCTCCGATAAACTCGCATGAATTGCTGTCTTATCAGGCTTTGACCTACAGCTCAGTGTGTTTTCATCCGCTGCTCAAATATCAATTGAGAAGTTCTGTGAAGAAGCTGGGGACAAGGCCGAATGTTTGAAAGAAACTAGTTGGGTGAGATTTTAAATGTTCTGTTTATGCATAACTAATTTAAGGCCATGAGTTTTTGTACTGAATTATTTCAGAATATTGCAGCCCTTTGATGGCTTTGAATCTCGGAAAATGGCTTTATGGATGAAATTACCACGTTTTCATGAGTCAGCTCATAAAAATGGGTCCTACTTAGAGTCCTTTTCAGCCGTTTGTATATACAGTTGTAAGAGTTTGGCATAAAAGTAGGTATCTGAGCACGATTTAAAGACTGAATGACATGTTCAGGCATATATCTTGTCCTGTCTGAATATAGATACAAGTGACTTATTCTGCAGTTTGTAGAAAACACATGTGATGTGCTAATTAATGTTTATTTAATATTTAAAAATTCAGTTGCATAGAATATCTATAAACAAACAAATCTGACACCTTTAGTATGACTCATATTGGGACATATATTGTAGGAAAATAATGCGAAATGTAATTCCATAATTTTGTGTGTGTGTGTCAAAGCCAGAAAGGAGCTGACTTAATTTTGTGATTCCTTGTTATCACTTTCCAAAAGTTATATTAATTAATTAATTTAATATGAAGAAAAATGGTTATTGAAATTAAAGAGCAGTAATTTATGATAAATGGTTTACAAAAAAATACAATGAAAATTTACATTAATTTCACATTATCATAACTTCATCATCATATTTTATTCAATTACCTGCTTTTTGTTCTGTAACAGGAACATTCAAATTCTTCTTAGAAGCACAAACAATCACAAGTCTTTTTGTCATGCACTGCATTAACCCTAGATGGAAGACCAAAATGATTTATATATAATGTGAATTGTATTTTCATTCATATTTGACAAGTCATGACAATGTTGTACTCATCAAAGTATAATTACAGAGCACAGTCGAGCAAAGACAGCTGTGACCTGCACAGTTATACAAAATATAGCACTTTAACATGAATCTGTCTGGTCTAATGAGAGCTTAAGGGAGAAAATGTTTGTTAAACTGTGAACATACTGTCTAATTAACTAAACTTTCATGTTCAAACCTTGAAAAGAATCTGACCCGCAGTTAGTTTCCTGCTCGTTTCATTAAAATCTTTAAAAAGGTGCATTCAGCTGAACACATTCCTCTCTCGATTAGAGCTTGTACTGAAAACTTTTTATTCTGCTGCTGTATTATAACAAGTTCAAATAAATGTGAAGAACATATAGGAGCTTTCAATGTGAAGTTTTAAACATACATCAAAAGATGGAACACAATGACAAAGTAAAGACAGTAAAATTATTATTGGGTTGTGAAATAAAGAAAACTATGAACGCTAATGTCTACATTAGTCTCTCAGGCAGAAAAAACAGACCAATCCAGCGTCAGAAGCAAAGTGTAAGGTCTGAGTCATGACGTTATGTTGGTCGTGTGTGTCTTCTTCTCTGATCTATTCCATTTTCATTGCAGCCGAGTCATTATTACTCCATAAATCTTAATAAAAGCCCAGTTGTTTGATTTATTCTACAGTACTTTAACATTTCCTCCAGAAGACAAAGTGCATCTAAATCTCTGCGGGGACATATTTCTCTACAGCCTCAGAAGTTGAAAAAAGAAAAGAAACAAACTTGACAGATACAATTATATGTTTTTAATATACCTTTTTCACAGTTATACATAAATAAAGGGACAAGTGCATTTATTCTCACTTTAACTTTCACAGATATAACACATTACATCAGTGGGGAATATAACACAAGGATCTATTTTTAAGAGTGTTACTCCAATTATATTTGAAATTTCATGTGAATATAAGAACATTTTTCCAAAAGGACAGATGTTTGTTGAAAGAACAATTAATAACTTATTGAATTAAGATATTTCTCCCTAATATTACACCAAATAATTTTTTCAAGTAGTTATTGTATGCACTGTAAGCAGACCTACATTTCATATCAGTGTCCTTTTTCACACTAGAGGAGGGACAAAATATTCTTACACTTGTAGCCTCAAACATTGTAGCCCACAGACATGGGTTGATATTGTGAACATTGATTCCAGACACTGCCTCCAGCTCTTCCGGTGGGTTACCGAGGCGTTCCCAGGCCAGCCAAGAGACATTGTCCTTCCAGCGTGTCCTAGGTCATCCCTGGGGTTTCTTCCCAGAGGGACATGCCCGGAACACCTCCCTGGGAAGGCGTCCAGAGGGCATCTGGAACAGATGTGGAGGAGCACCGGTTCTATTCTGAGCTCCTTCCAAGTGGCCGAGGTCCTCACCCTATCTCTAAGGGAGCGCCCAACCACCCTGCAGAGGAAACTCATTTCGGCCGCCTGTATCCGGAATCTTGTTGACCCAAAGCTCATGACCATAGGTGAGAGTAGGAACGTAGATCGACCTTCTTCACTACGACAGACCGGTACATCGTCCGCATCACTGCAGAAGCTGATGAAGTGGTCCAACGGCTGCCACTGGAAATGCTGCTGGAACTATGCTTGAACATGGGGTTTGTTATGGACAAACTGTAACTAGCACAGAAGTCCAATAACAGAACACCACTCAGGTTTAGATCGGGGGGGCGTTCCTCCAAATCACGTCTCTCCAGGTGTTACTGTTTCCCACAAGTTTCCCAGTAGAACAACGGAGTCCCCGGTCGGAGCACTTTCTGACACCCCTCCCAGAGACTCCCAAGAAGTCCGGGTACCCTGCACTGCCATTTGGCCCATAAGTACAAACGACAGTGAGAGATCTATCCCTGACCCGAAGGTGCAGGGAAATGTCCCACTTGTTCACTGGTGTGATATTCAACACATGGCGGCTAAGCTGGGGGATAAAAGCAAGCCCACACCAGTGTGCTTCCTTTCTCTGCGAGCAACTCCAGAGTAGTGGAGAGTCCAGCTCTCTCAAGGAGTTGGGTTCCAGAGCCCAAGATGTGCACACTGTAGAGGTGAGCCAGGCTCCATCCCCCCCAGCGAGGTGACGTTCAACGTCCCTAATGCCAGATTCCCTGTCCGGGGATTGGGTCGTCGAGGCCCCCGTTTTTGACTGCTACCCAATCCATATTGCACTGGCCCCTTACGGTTTCTCCTGCAGGGGGTGGGCCTACGGGAGGTCAGCCCAGTTTGGTAAAACCCGGTCACCAGTCATCAAATATTAAAATCTGAAATTCTCTCATTGTGTTTTGACAAATGTACAGTCAGATTTGTCTTTTATCAATACTCACGTTCAGTTACGTTTTCAGCTGCAAGGTCAGTACTTTGTCTTAAAAACTCCCACTCCTCGTGGCCACACAGCTCTAAGCACCTCGGTCTCAGAGAAGTACTTCAGCGTCCTCATTATGTCACTTCTGACTCTGTGGTTATGGTTTGGTTTGTTTATTCTGTTTTGTTGGAGGACTCCTTGGATGCCACCCATCAGGGTCTAGCTCTATTAGAGCAACATGTCAGAAACCTGACACACATCACAAGCCTTTCTCTCACACTGCAAAGCTGCACTGGGACTACATTAAACGTGAAGAAGGGGATCTATATGTGGCATCTGTAACAATACTATACGGAGCTACAGAGCGTTCTGACACTTTTGAGCTTCTATAATAATCTGCTTGATATTCCTTTCTCATGACAAGATGTCCCTTACTGCTTCCTGCACAAGAGCGCACACAAAGAATCATAAAGTACCACCTGTTTTTTTTTTTTTTTTCTATACACCTGTGAAGTGGTCCAACGGCTGCCTCAGGAAATGCTGCTGGAACTATCACTGCCAAGTTTGTGCAATATTGCCCAGGGGTGAAAGAGGGGGGCTTCCTTCCTCGTCCGTTTATTGCAACCAGCAATCGGATGTTTGTTTGTTTTTTATTCTGCCATCTGGCCTAGCAGCGAATGCTACTTCAAAATCCCACAGCCATGAATATGTTTATTTTCATGTGCCAGGGCTCCATTCAGATGCAAAGCACAAGGGTTCTTCATGATGCTTTTATAATGGAAGCAAATATCACTAAGTACAACGACCGATTACCCCAACAAATGAATCTGGTGAGGAGATGTGATATTTTTATTGTATTTTCCTCATTTAGATAAGCTTAACGTTAAATCATGAAAATCAACAACAATTATAGCCAGTAATGCACCGCAAACATATGGCAAATGGCAATAATGCATCATCCAGCTTATAGCTTAAGCTTATAGCAGACATTGATACAACTAGTTATTTTTAAAGCCATAACTGAACAGACTGTATGGACATTCTATATAATGATCTCCGTCATGAGCTGAGAGCAGAGCAGACTGAATCATTGCACGGCAGGGGAATACAGACGTCTGTCAGGGTTAGTCGGGCGTTAGTTTGACATTTGACATTGGAAGTGCAGATGAACACAGACCTCAATGCCCGGGTGTGTTTCAACTCCAGTTTACAGCCATTGACAGCCGTCTCAGCACAGATTAATTACATTCACATGAAGCTTGTCTTGCTGCAAGCACCAGACAAATGTTTCACTGTTTGCTTGTTATTAGTGAACAATGTAGCTGTAGAGAAACAAGCTGTGGTGCCCAGCTGGAATTGCCTTTACATAACACAACAAAACATGTCTATCCTTTACAAGTGGCAATTGATTTATGTGTATTCTATAAACACATTTCCACTGAAGCAGTACAGCATGGTCAGGTCAGTAACACGTGTTTTTAAAAAGGAACAAAGTATTCCAAACAAATGTACTGTATTGTTCCTCTTTGGTCTTTCCTCAGCTGTGGTTCCAACTGTGTGAGTAGTGGTTCTAAAATGTGGCGCTAGAGTAGTCTCTTTGAACAATGAAGAATTCTTGGTTCAAAATACAAATTGAAAAAAGAAAAATACAAAACAATCTTGTCTTATTGCTGGTCATATTCCAAATAGAAAGATTCTTTGTGTGTGAAAGAAAAGTGTTATAATGTTTTTTTGTTTTTTTTTATAAGATCAGATCAAAGTTTAGTTTATGCTGTCGCTTGAGTAGATCTAAAAGAGAAGTCCGGATTTGTTCTTATGGCCCACTGCTTTTACAGACAAGTACTGTGGTCAAGAAGCGTCAACTCTGTTTCCTTTCTAACCACTTCATATCAGAGTCCTCTTGAAAAAAACACTCTTGCTATACTCTACAGCAGCACAATGATGCCCATGCAGTTATACATACATGTATTTATCTTTGATCATTGTTCTGCTCTAATTTTTCTTAATTATATGCTCAAAGTTGTTGCAAGTGAAAAAAGCTAAGTAGCACAAAAACTAATTTCACCCTGACGAGTGAGCTTCACCTTATTTCTACACTGTTAACCACAATTATATCCAAAAAGGGATAAATGTAAAATGTGATCAGATTTTGTGTTAGGCTCCACATGGCTGATATTTACTGTGAAGGGGAACAGACAAAAAGCAGTGACCAAGTTGAATTGCGCCACTGCAACTGCTCAAAAGTCATTTTCAAGAGAAATGCTGGTCAATTTCTGCAAAACAACAAAACAACATGTGTCCAACAGCTTTCTATTCAGAAGCTAATGGAGCTGCTGGGTGGAGACATTCGCGACTACTAAACCAAAATGACACGGAAACAGCTGGCGAGGTGTAATAATGATTAACCGAACAATGGGGAATCTGCGGAGAAACAACGTGAGACACAAGTGCACAAACATGGCAGCGTACCTCGGCATATACGCACAGCTCTCATGGGATCGGTGTTGATTATTCAGTCTTTGATCTTCATTTCCCTGTGTGTGTTTGGGGCTGAGTGGCCAGGTGCAGCCTTTTCAGAACAGAACCCTCCTCCAATCACAGTGCTTTCACCAACACCGCAATCATATGTGACAAATTATTCTGCCTTTTCACACTCCAGCTCTGAAAACAGCAAATCATCTCTCTCATTATTCTTTTTTAAAATGTGGTAAGTCAGCCTGTACAAAAAAACACATTCCCCTTTCTATGATTTCCACATGTTTTCCTTCTTCAATTACAGTGTGGATGAATAATATTCTGTCAGTAAATGGTTGTGCAGTACTGTCAACAAGGAATAGCTGTAAACCTTAGGCTAATTAATGTTCAAAGTGTAATATTTAAGCAGCTTATTAATCTAAAATGCTCTTAAAGCCAAGGTTTGGAGCATAAAATTTTGTGTTGTTAAATCACTTTGCATGTAACGATCTTTGATTAAATATTTGACATTTAATAATAATAATAATTATTGTGTGTTAACTTCAAAACAGATAGCTTTACACACTGAGCCCAAAGTTATTTCTTCAAAAGCGAACATTGCACAAAATACTTACAATACTTGCACTTCCAGTTAGTGCTGAAACTGTATCAGACAAGAGAAAACAAACAAATGCACTGAGCTCGGGCTAAATTGGTAACTTCCCCCGTGAACATTGATTCATATAATACACCTCTTTGTCTAGCACACTAGTCTCATTCATAAGAGTATTGCTGGCTGTGATGGTCAAGCCACTCATCCCACAGTGATCCCTTCAGGCCATTTCACCCCAAGAATGGGTTAGCTGGAAGTTGATAAGACTGAATGGGGTCATAAACTGATATTATTGAAGGAAAAAAAAGATACCAAATCAAAGACAAAGCGTTTTAACTTGTGCACACTCACTGGAAGAGACTGTAAATCAGAAAATGGATCAAACCAGATATACTAGACTTCACGCTTACTTTTTTGTGAATGATGGTAAAGATAAACCACATCACACCAACCATCTTTAAAAGTTAATCCTCACTCAATAGATCAACATTAGATCCTACATTATAATAACACTGCAATCTTTTTAAAACCGTAAAAAAAAACTCCAAGGATAACCTGTCTACAAGAACCTTGGAGGAATTTACTTCATTGTTATTGAGATGTATGCACATGGACCTGACATGCATTAAAGCTATTCTGTGTACCTTTTCAGCATTTGTACCCACTAAAACACTCTTGTGTGCAGATGTCCTGTTACAAACTCACATGGGACTGTTCCGTCTCCATATATACCTTGTGGGGGGAGCGGTAAGTGGAAATGTGTGTCGATGACTTAATTCTGGAGTGGTACAAGATGGTGACGTAAACCATCGCTCAGAATACCAAACTTGAGTTTATGCCGAGTGAGACTCACCTTACTGTTGGATAATAAGTTGTTCTCTGTTATTCATGACGAGATTGTATATTTTGATGATCTAATTGTGTATTTTGACAGTGGAATCTAGTGTTGTTCTCATGGCAAATTTTGAAAAATGTATATTTTGTGTAAAACCTTTTTCCTTTTACAAATTGTGTTTATTCTAGTAAGATTTATTTGTGTAGAAAAACAACATTATATAGGCACCCTAATGATATCTAATAATAAATAATTCCTACCGCTGTAAAGTAATCATCTATCCTTCAGTGTAACATCGACACTTTGATTATTGTGCCTGCTCTCTTCCATCCACTTGACTATGTACATGTACCAACAACATCTGCTGAATTACATCTCATTAAGCCATTAGCTGATGTTGATATAATGAGGTCAGTCAGGATATTATTGCCCAATATGCACCTTTTCTTGGCCCGGCACAGAAACTGACCCATTAAATCAAGTCAAGCTCACTATCGTCACTCAGCCGTCCTTCTGCTCCATTGAGCTTGGAGCCACTCGCACCCCTCTTGTTCTCTACTCAAGCAGAATCAGCAGCCATGACAAACATCATTATAATGTTCTTCAAAGAGCGCTCCACCTATAGCTGCATGCTGATGTAGCCCGCGGGAGGCTCTTCTCCTGAGTGGCATCTATTTGCTGACCCATGTTTGCTGCTCACAGTTTGACTGTCCACTCTAGTAAATCACAGATCCAACACACTTTCTGTCCCCTCTCCATTATTCAGTGTAGTCCACATTCCCCTAGACCTACAGGGGAGCGTGAGCTATCATTCTCAAGGCTTTTTTAGATTAGTCAATCCTCTGTACATCAAATGAAAGTGTCCTGATATTGCTCTTTTCAAAACAGCGTACTGACCAAAATGTACTCATTACATAATTTCTTAATTTAAAGCCACATATTTCAAAACAGTACAATAGAGAGGAGAGGAGGACTGATGGTCACAAGCTGCAGTAATTCATCTCTAGTTCTCGTAGTATCCGAGGAGATCAGCTAAAAGCATTAAAACTAAAGGTACTGAGTACATGTATCAATAGCTGGACTACTCTAATAAAACAAATACATGATGTGTTTATGGTTTAGTTAATTCTTAAAAATTCTAAATGTACAGTATAAAAGTATGTTTTTTGGTGAAAACATGGGTTCCGGGATAGTCAGGAAACTAGGGAAAGAGCGATTTGACATGGAGCAAATGAGGCCAGACAGAAACCGGAAAGGCTTTGATAACATGGGTATATGTTAATAAAGACTCAGCTCAGGTATGGTGCCACATGGAGGCAACCCCATAAACATTAATTTTATGCCAAATAAACGTAGCGCTGTGTGTGAGAGAGGAATATGGAGTAAACTGCTATATATTATTCAAACCAGTATCTTTCTCTCTAAGAATTTTAATTGCAAAATCTTAGAGCATTGAGGTGTACTCTGAGATCAGACCAATTATGGCTGAAAGTGCGTTTCTTTTTCTCCTTTAAAGCTGCCTTATGTTCACTGTAAATTACAGTAACTTTATAAATAAACCTAATATGCATGAAATTTTAATGCGTGTGGTGCTAGAGACACACTTTCCTCAGAGTCTGTCGGGGGCTTAAGTGTTCATTACGACAAATCTGTGCTTGGAGAAAGTCCCCTGCAGCGCGTTTCAAGTATTAGCACTGTGGGCTTTCTATGAATTTCTTATAACCGAGCTCCCAAAGTGATTCAATGTCCTTAGGCCTGCACCCTTTTTTAAAAATCTATAAACAATCACATCATTTATGTTTGAAAATATTTTAAATACACTTGTGAGTCTCACGCGATACTAGAGGTACAAAATCAATTTAGTGTTGTCCCTTTGTATTTAAAATGGCTTTTGGAAACACACCAGTGATATGGCTCTGGTTTGGAACAATGCCGGGACTATGACCTTTTCCTAACCTCGGCAAGATTATGTTGAGGCCAACTGTGAAGCCAGCTGTCTGTCTTTCACCCTGGTATTTTCTTTAAGTAAAGACCGTGAAAGCCTCCAATAAAACCCAGCAACAATGACACTGTTAGGTTTTAAAATTAGTAACTTAATGTATTTAGGACCTTTTTTCAATGCAACAACTAAATAAGGAGCAGATGTATTTATTGTCAGAGGTGGAAGCCCCAGCAGCGCCCTGTCATCCCCGTCCTGGGATCATGTGTCCGCTCTGTTCTCACATCCAAAAGGTGTGTGACACGTTGGTGGCAGGTGGATTGCCAGGTGTCCCGGTGGGCAGCCAGCTTTTCTTTGAGCTCAGTCAGAGATGACACAGAGTTTCAAGAGATGGATGCGGTGGAGGCCACATAGTAACCAGAGATTTATTTTGAAAATGGTAGATTTTGCTGTGAAACATTAAAATAAGAGTATAAAAGTGAATGCTGCCTTGTGGATTGACAAATACAAGATTGAATTACTCATCAATATACTGTAGCAAACATTGTAGCTAATTTAATGCCATTAATATTTTATGGAAATTAAAGTCTTGGGAGGATCTTGAGATGTATTTAAGTGGCACTTTAAAAAGCCCCAAACTGATGCAAAACCATTTACATAAACACACTTAAAGACCAGTCTGTCTTTTGATCAAGACCAAGATCCATTTACCTTGAATTCTGATGTAATATAAGAAATGTGAAATAAAGAAAATCAGATCAAGCATTGTGAATAAAGCCTCTGGTGGAACATTCAGATTCACCAGTTCTCCTAAAGCCTCCTAGAACATGCACACTGCAGCCAAAGGGGACTGAACCCACAACCGTAATACTATGAGGCAAGAGTGTGTAACGCAATATCAGCCGTGGCTCATGTTTATGTAAAGGTTTGTTATGGATCTTTCTAAAATCCGCTGTCCATACAATGCAGTGCACAGAATAATGTAAGCAATGCAGCTCAGTCACTGAATTAAATGACTGGAGGAAAGTGGCTATCACAGCTCCTTTAAAGCGTTCTAATTAAGATGTTGTATCTCATTTGTTATTACTTTGCCTTCCTAGTGCAGTCTTTATGTTCCGCTCAGATAACAGGCTGCTCTGTTGTGAGCCATTAAAGTGAATCAGTCTTTTGAACCTTAAAATATAAAGACAATTGGCTTTTTCGATAAATGCATAAGAATTTTTAGCACTATTTCTTGTTTTCACTTCTGATCCTAAATTGTTTTGCTTGCAAAGACTTTGCTTATTTTTTTCAAAAAAAAAAGGACTAAGGAGTATGAAATATGAAGATTGGTTGGCAAAAGAATAAACATTGTGGCATATGGTTTGTAATTCCACAAAATAGGCTGTCTTTTAAATAGCCGCACAGTCTGATTAGTTCCATAAAACAGCTCACCCTTTGAGATGAGGACCAACTAATAGTATGCAAAGTAGACGTGTGAGATGACTCTTGAATTTAATGTGGCAATGTGTATATGGTAGAGGCACACCTGTAAGCCCTGCACTCACTGGAGCAGAGCCTATTAGAACAAGCGTAAGACATATCCCTCCGACTGTGAACAGAATCGGCCAACACAAAACCATTGTGTGGCACATGCAGGCAGGAATTACCATCTCAATCACTGCAGCTATTTTGACATGCAAACTTGGAGGAGAGCAATAAAACGTTTGGCCTTTTTGAGATTCAAGTTCGTCAACATTGTGAAGGTTTAAAATAAGTGTGACATACCCCTTTCGCTGCCCACCAAAGTGTACCATTAAAAAAATATCAATACATCAGAGAAACTCAAAATGGCAACAGTGCATTGGTCAGAAACACCACAGAATGGAGCATATTAAACAGAAAAATCAATAATGCTATTTTCTGATGATGCCAAACTATAGACCCCAGATGATCAGGTGTAGATTCACAGAAACTGTAAACTACATAATGAAATCTCATATTCACATAATCATCAGAAACCAGCAAGAAAACACAATACAAACCTGATACAGATTGAGCTGTAGTTTTAATGTATTCTTTGTCTATATCTTGCATGGTCACGCCTCAACCACACCTCAACAACAGCTCTAATTTTCCCAGAAGCCTTATTTACACCCGGCAGTTTCATCCAACACTGTTTGTCTCTGTTTTCTCAACACCCCCCCTCCTCCCATTCCTGCTTCTTTTTTTCCTATTCAGCATCCTCTCTCCCATAACTAGATCCCAGGTGGGGGTCTGCTACTCAGCTGGGTGAACATCCAGAGATGCAACCCTCACATTCATGTCTCGTGTCCATCTTCAGCGCCGATACCATCGTCATCCTCCAACATCTTCAACCGACGCACATCCATCTTACAATAAACATTTGAACTCTATACTGTTGTGGTGTGGTCCTCATTAGTGAACTACTATTCAGTAGTTTTCCCAAACTTTTCAGACCGTGACCAAGAAAATAACAATGCAAGAGCCCCGTGACCCCCACTCCCAGCCCCCCTCCACTGTCCCCTGAGATGGTTAAAACATGCGTACACAGCAACAACACAGAACACAACCCAACAACCATCTTATCATTTTAGAAATACAAGAGTGGTGAATGCATCAGTAAAAGAAGTCCTAATGTAAAAACTGAACTCACAAATGAACACAGTATGCAGCTACAGGACAGAAACATAAACATCTTATACTATTTCATGTCTTCTACTACCTGCACTTGAAACTGGTTCAGGTGTGGTACCTGCTGCATGTGTCTCTGTGGTGCTGTGGCTGATGTGTGACGGGCGCTGTCACTCATCTGTCGTAATCACCATTACAAATGCCGGCGTAATCTTTTTTTTATTTGCATGGTTTATTTTGAAATATACAACAGTTATTACCACAATATGCTGTTTAATACAACTTATTTTTTTTCATTTTTTAAGGATTTTTGAAAATCATCTCCCGACCCCCACTTTGGGAACCCCTGATCTACATTACCTGAAGGACTATGTGATGTTTAAAAGGAAAGCTTTTTGGTTAAACTGTTTAGAGTCGAGTAGAGTAAGCTGCCAAACAACTGGAAACAATGTTCTTCTTCCACTTTTTCTTTTCTGTCTGATCTAGGGGTCACCTTCCACAGGGCTTTGTTGCTGCCTCTAACTGCATTGCTTTGTTCCATCTGCAAAATGCATTTTTTATCCCCTGCAAATGCTTATTCATCAAAAGTGGAAAATACAACCACTGTCAAGGGCAAGCATTTTGTCTCGTTTGCTGCAGAGGCTGCTCGGTTTGAGAGCCTGTGTCTGCGCAAGGTGTGACTTTTCCAAACTTTACTTAATGCACTGGGAAGGTTTTCTTACTATTTCGTTTTCTACGAGCTTAGTCATCTGTTGACTGCAAACCACAGTAACTGTCTAGCACTTAGCAACCCTGGCTTTTTGTGTATTTGCCAATATTTGCTGCAGATTAAATATTGATTTCTATACATTTTGAAACACAATGAAAAATGCTCCTTTGAGTTGGATTATATGGGGCGTTACTAGAGGCCACTCATCATTTTTCACATTTTTTACTATTTGAGTCATGAGGTGAGATTATAGCACATACTGGCTCAGTGAGTGCGTATTCAACAAGGTCTTTTCCATCGACTTGTCCTTTTAGCAAGACGCTGAACTCACTCACAGTGAACTAAAACCTTCCAGCAATGACAAGGAGACGGGAAAAAGAAAATCTTCATGAGAGTATCTTATTTTGCCCATTGCTCACTTATCCTAATAGTCTGGCTGCTTATCAAATTGGTTTGGTTTATTTAAATGGAAGTGTAGTCCCCTTTGGTCACCACAGGATTATTAATGATTTAATCTGAAATTGTGTCAGTAGAAAAACTTCTGATATTGCTCTCTCTATAATTATGCTCTGATCATACACTCAGTATGTTAAGACTGTTTTTATGGATATTAGACGACTGAGCAGTGAGCCGTTCAAAGAGGCCACAGCAAATTTAAAAAAACAAATAAAGCCAGATGCGTTGATGCAAGAGACGTAAGGGATCTTCATATACTGTTGCTAAGAAAAGAAACAAAGAAAAAGAAGCCTGTTGAACTTCAAACCAAAAGATACATTTAGAGACATGATGTTTCAGGTTCTGCTCAGGTTTAATTCAATGAAGAGAACAAATGCAGTGTTTTTACACCGACTGTATCTAAAACAGGAAACAGCTGCCTATATGAGATGCTCACTAAAAGAGAATCTCACATTCTTTCCTCCTGGCACATGACTGTTTATCACAAGACCAGCTTCAGTTGAGAAATGTTGCTGTTCAGTGTTTTTCCTTCAAGTTAGGTTTTTCTATCGTCCAATCAACAAATTGCAGTATTAGCTCCATCTTGTAGTTACCAAACTGAACTGTTGGAAGCACAACAACAGGGTTAGATGCTTTGAACCTCTTTGGACAATAGAAAATGCCTCTAAAAGCAATCCCTAAATGGGAAAGATCAAAGATACATTAACTGAACAGTTGGACAGATGTCAAGGCATTAAAATCGAGTTTAAAATCAGAAGTGCAATGTTTCAAATGTAAAACTTTACGAGTCAAAGTGCACTCAGTGGTGTTTTTCAATGAAGAGACTGGAATGAAAAGAGCATGGTAAGATACAGAACTATATTTATATATGTTAAGTGAATTTGTGAAGACTAATGGTTAAAATGTATAAGTCCAAATTAATACATAAGATGCTAGAATTTGATCTCTTGCCTGATTAATTATTTTCTCTGACTCAGCTTAGATTTTACAATTCAATAACTTATTGATGCTGTCGTCCTTACTGCTTTGCAATTATGATTGCAATCGATGATTAAAACAGTGTTCTTTCTTGGGTTAATGGTGTTACAAAGTGTGAAGAATAATTACAATAGCTTTACTGTTTTACCTTCTTCGCTGTTAGTCATGTCGAGGTCAGGAGTCAGTTGTGTATCAAAGATGGTCATACGAAACTTGACTCATCGTCCGTCTACATTGTTTAATGTGGCTGTCTAATTACTGATATGAAAAGCACTGTCATGGCGCGGCCTTTGCTTTCATGTGCACATCATGAAGTGAACCACGAGAGCACTACAAGCTTGATGTTTACCTTGTTGTTGTTCTTTTATCCCTCTAGCCCACACAGAGGAGCAGCCTTTGAGCCGCTGCAGATGCTGCCGAGAGCTAGGAAATCAATGCACTCAAACAGGGATAAGAGGGACTTGGTTTTGGATAACTCAGGGTGTCTTAGTGTGCATTATTCATTAGACAGGAGAGACATAGACGCTGCAGAGGTGTAGACGAGACAAAGAATAGAAAAATCCTAACTGTATCACTCCCAAAATCTCAGAGCAGAAGTAGTTTAGCTCCCTCCTGCTCCCTCTGTGTCGGGGCAGGGATAACACAGCGGCTGATAATGTTGTGGAGCCATTGAAATGGAAACTATGACGGTTCTGTAAGAGAGCAGTGGATAGATGATGCATGTAATACCTGTACGGCTGACATCAAGTCAATGCTTAATCTACTGTGGGACTAGAGTCCATACGGGCAAACAATGAATACAAAATATCAGTTTGTTTCATTTATATTGAGTGTAAATAATAATAATACTAATGTTTTTTAATTGGACGTACATACAACACATCTTGACAAGTTGAATGTAGAGAGCAATGCAACATGTTGTCCTTTATGGAATATAATGAAATAGATATATTTTTACTGTAAATTTAGAGTTGTATCTCTTTAAGCCCCTCCCTCTGCTCTGATTGGTTAACACCAGGAGGAGTCAAATTAATAGCTCAGGATTGACACAACCGAACTCTTTTCTTTGTGTTGTCCACTTCAAAAAGTTCAAAAAGCCCAAAAATATATATACTTTAGTACTGTTGATGAAAAACCTAAGCTACTAAACTACTAAAGCATGATGTAAATGGACAAAATCCTAAAAATCACATTGTTTTTTTAATAAAGAGGCATCACCCACTTTCCAAAACATTACGGCATGAAAACATTAACACTATGACCTACCATTTACACTATTGTTGTAATACTATAAGCAGCTCAGACAGTAACCAAAAGTACTGAACGCAACAATACAGTGTGGAACATAAAAGCCATGGCTATGAGTAGTCTTCTGTGGTGTTAGGTGTTGTAAAGGCTTTGGGTGAAGTTGGGGAGAAGTCGCACTGTTCAGACAGAAGCTGTATATATAAAAAATAATAATAATAACAAAGGAGTGGTGCTGCTGCTGGAGTGTCTCAGTTGAAGTTCTTTTCTCACAAATAAACTTGTAGATGCTGAATAATAAGGATAGAAACTCAAGTGCAACAACTGTAAAAGTTATAGTTGTATTCTGATGCCGCCACATGTCTATTATTTAAAAAAAAAAATTATGCGCTTGTCAACCTCAAACATCCTCCGAGCCTATCCTGCTGATTTAGCCTGTACGGCATGAGTAATAATACTTGTGACTTAATTATCACAGGTTTCACCAGGTTTAGAAGTGATTATAACAGCAGCAGAGATCTGTTTGGCATTGATTATATAAACATTAAGCTCATTGCATTGAAGCTAAATATATTTGTATTATTAGTATTAACCATGTTCCTCCCACACAAAATGTTCCTGTGGCCCTTGTGTGCTCTTATGGCATACATCCACCTGACTCTTATAGCAACTGCAGTGTACAGAAACTCCTCAAAGGCATGTGCTGTACACATGCACAGCAACTCACAGACAGACAACTTTCTGCACAATAAAGTTGGAAGTTGATATGTTATCATCGATGTCACTGCTCTTTGAAGAGAAACCTGTTGCTTTAAACATAAAATCTGTCTTAAGTATGGTATTGACTGAAAACTCAAGGGATGGATATCATATGGATCCTTTCTGGTGCATTTGGGATTCTCTTTCAGGAGTGTGATGGCTTTTAAAAACTACTTAATTTGCACAAATCAAAACTCTGAGGAAATGTGTGCCTATTACTTTCCTTTTTTTTTTTTGTTTTAGCTTTGATCATGTTATATCCAAGGGTAAAGTGCCACCTTTCTTCATCCTCCTCACATCAATGTAGTGTTGCACTCAGACAGAAGGAATACACCTGGAATTAAAAAAAAACAGTATGACAAGTGATTGTGATGGGAATGACAAAGTAATTCTGTTTGAGCATTGAATATTATTCTGTAAAAACCCTAAACACAAGAGGCTTGGGTCAGAATTCTGTGATCTGCCTAAACCCATCTTTATTTCTGCTTTGTCCCCTATATGTACTATATATATACTGTATATAAAACATGTCAACATGTCAGAAAATCTACATGACACAAGTGTAAATGTCCTTTGTTTCAAACACTGTCATTCAACACTGAGTGATAAAACAGTAGGTGAACATGTTTTAAAGTGTGAACATGTGCACTGTTCATCACTCC